>JAAALK010000289.1:52203713-52377341 GCA_019279435.1 Zizania palustris
ACACAATATTTAAGATATTAATATATTCAAATATATCATATTTAATTATAAATATATCATATTTAATTATGATATTTAATTATATGGATATATATTTTAAACAAATTTTTACTGATTTATTAGACTGAAATGATGTATCAGTATTAGCTGTATTGAAACATTTTAATTTACTTTAGTATCTGTTTGGTTTGAGAGATATCCCGTGATAGAATGGGACAATCCCATTTTTAGAGGTGTTTGGTTGGGAGATACTGGGAATATGCTGTAAAAAATGGGATAGCCTAATCCCTCAAAATCGGGTGGACCAACCCATCCCTCTTTTTTCCGTTTGGTCTCCGTTCGAGCTAGCAGAAGCGGTGGTTGGGTGGGCGGTGCTGGACGCCTGCGTTCGTGGCGTGGAGATGGCGGCCAGCAACGGCGACAGTGGAGAGGCGGGGCTGGAGGTCGGTGGTTGGCGACGTGTGTGGAGGGGTGAGGCAAGGCTAGATGCCAGTGGTGTTGGCATTCGTCGCACGGAGAGGCGGGGCGCGGCTGAAGGCCGGTGTTCGTCGCATGGAGATGGTGGCTAGCAACGACAACAGAGAGACAAGATGGAGCTAGAGGGCGACGATGGGCGGCAGGCGGCAGCGCTCGCGACGTGGAGGCAGAGGGTTGTCAAAGGCTAAGGCAACGGGAGGAAGAGTTGTCGAAGGCTTCGATCGGTGGAAATGAGGGTAGAAAATTAATAAAAATAATAATAATGGCTGACATGTGGGCCCCACAATTAACTGTTGCTAACGCTGTTAATTTTTGCCTCCATCCCTCTCCCCCAATCCCTCCAACAAAACAACAAATTAGAACAAATCCATCCCATTCAACCAAATACAAGATGGGACGATCTCATCCCAAAAAACACATTATTTTTCTGCTTGCTTCTGAAAAAATAGTCAAGAAACACTAATGGCAATCCTTCGAGTCGACGAAATTCATAAAATTCTCCGCGAACGTATTGAACAATATAATAGGAAAGTTGGGATTGAGAATATCGGTCGCGTAGTTCAAGTGGGGGATGGGATTGCTCGTATTATAGGTCTTGGTGAAATAATGTCAAGTGAATTAGTCGAATTTGCAGACCAAATTATTATAATGTCAAATCTAAAATAAATAAATAAATAATCACAATTTTAATTTAGTAAAACCCATCTACTGCCAACAAATACTTTCTTTTCTCTTTTGTTGTGTAATTGTTCTATTCTAATTAATTGAATCGGTTCAATTCTTGTTCTTACATTGAAATGAATCGAGATTGATAAGGAGTTAGTTAATGATGTTTGAGCATGTATTTTTTTAAGTGTCTATTTATTTTGGATCTCATCTCATTTAGTCTCAAAACCAAATGAACTCTTAGGAGACAACTGGAACGCACTTTTGAATACAATTAACAAGCTTGCTTGAAGGTGACACTTGCCAACTCGATATAGAAACCACGATTCCACGAATGCTCTTTTTAATGTAGACTACGAACAAGGCTTGGATTGTGTGATGAAGCTGCCTTTCAATTCTTAACTACCCTAGTAACATATATGCAAAATTATTACTGGGATTTTTTTCTTTTTGAGAGGATGATCGATTACTGGATGCACGGACGATTAATTAAAACACAAAGGTTATGAGATGTCAAATAATTAAAACACATCGTTACCGATATGAGCTTAAGTAACGAAAGCATTACTGAGAACTGAAGGTTTCTTCCATGACTCAGACACATGATGACCTAAGATCCATCACCGTTCTTCCTTTTCTTTAATTTTCCTCTTTTTTTTTGTTTTGTGGTATTCCATGACCATCCTTCATCCATTCCTTTGAGAGCTGCCACGATCATTCTTTTGGTGGAGCATCTGTATCTTCACTCGTTGCTACCGTATATCATTGCTCAAGAACATGGGCCCACATAGAATAATTGGGTTGACGTGTCCAGGAGGACGATGCTCGTCTCCTTCCTCGGTCACCTCATGATCGGAATCCAAGAAACGTTTATTTGTAGAAATTGTATCAAATAGTAAAAAAAAGCAAGAAACATTTCTTCGTGAATCATTCGAACAGTTGTTTCACATTGAATATAGTTTTCTATGCTACTTTAAAAAAGTGTTGGTTAATTTGTCACCATAACTAAATTCTCATTGACACGTGGACTCTTTTTATTTTATAAAGAATTTGCCTCTGCAACTAACTTCCCCATGATAAGTAGACTATTCCTACTTTAAAAGAATCTATTTTAAAAGAAATTAGTGTTTGTAAATTTATCACCACCATTAACTTCTCATTGACACATACACCCCTATTATCAGTAAAATTTATATTACTTTTAAAATCGGTACACTATTTTTGAATCCGAATTACGATGAATGTTATTTTATTATATTTTAAATTATTTGTATCATTTACATAATATTTTTAATGTTGTAAATTTTTTAGTTATGCAACTAGTTTTTATAAGAATATGAAGATGATTCAAATTCAAGAATCAGGAATATGAGGAGAACTGAAATGTTTCTATTTCTAGCTGAATCTATAACTATATCAAATGAGCCCTAATTACTTTCAGTAGAAAACTCAAACCTGCACATAAGTATAATTTTTCATACCACGTCACATATTTTAGGAAAAAGTATGAATTACACCCTCAAAATATCACGGGAGTTTTAAATAACATCTAAAATTTTTTACTATCTAAAAAACATCTGCGATATTGAAAAATAACTCAACCTATAACTTTGAACTGTGGTTTTGCAGATGTGGCGAAATAGTGGACAATTTTGCTGATGTGGTAGATCAATGAAAAGTCTGAATTACACCCTCCAACTTTGCCAAAAGTATGAATAATCCCCAAACAAATAAAAAATATTTAAAAATTGGTTTCTATTTTTTTAACAATTCTGTTTTATTTTCTAAAAATCCAAAATAGTGTTGAAATTTTTAAAAATTCATAACTAATTCATTTTAACTCTAAATTTGACCATTCAAGTTACACATTTTTTTAGAAATTGTGATCTACATACAAAAAATAATTTAGTTATGAATTTTTAAAAGTTTTAGCACTATTTTAGATTTTTAGAAAATAAAATAGAATTATTAAAAAATTCAGAAGTCAAATTTTAAATATTTTTTATTTTTTCGGGGGGTTATTCATACTTTAGACAAAGTTAGAGGATGTAATTCAGACTTTTTCATTAATCTTCTAGGTCACCGACGCCACTTCAGCTAGCATGTCGGCAAAACCACGCACCGTTTCATCACGTCAGTAAAATCATCATTCAAAGTTGTAGGTTGAGCTATTTTTTTAAGATCGCAAGTAAAACACGCGTACTAAGAGAATATATTCTTAACTTTTATTTTGGGTGTGTTTGGTTGAGCTGTAGATTATGTGTGAAAAAGTTGTTGTGAACTGTGGAAAAGCTGAGAAGTTGTTTAGTTGCAATAGCTGTGAATTTATGTTTTAGTGTGTGTTTGGTTCCACTGTGAACTATGAAAAAGCTGGTGTGAGCTGCCTGCTGTGAAAAAGCTGCAGTGATTTGTCTGCTACGAAAAAACTAAAAGTCGTTTGGTTGAAGCTGCTGTGAAAAAACTGTTGTGACCTGACTGTTTTTTAACTTACACAATTTTCATCATTATAATATTCTATACATATATATAAATAGGAAACACTCAACATTAATACAACTAAATAACTAGAAAATATATTAGATAAATAAAAAAGTGTATAGTTCATCTCATAAAGTAACTGCAACCACATATTATTTCATGAAATTATGCAATGCAATACAAACCATAATAATGTTACAGACAAAGTTGGAGGATATAATTCAGACTTTTTTATTAATCTTCTACGTCACCCGGCGCCACATCAATTGGCACATCAGCAAAACCGCCCATGATTTCGTCGCGTCAGTAAAATCATCATTTAAAGTTGTAGGTTGAGCTATTTATTAATATTGCGAGTGTTTTTTAGACCCTAAAATTCTTTAAAGGTTATTCAAACTTGTACTTTGAGTTTGTAATTCAAACTGTTTTTAGGGGTCACTCCCACCCAGGGGCAGAGCCACACCGGGACAGAGGTGTCGTGTTCTGGTCAAAAAACAAACAAACTAGATGGTTAATACCTCATCAATGATTAATATTTTCTATTGATCATATACACACATCGAAGCCAAACATGTATATATTTTTGAAGTCTAGAAATCAATCTACAAAAATATAGACAACATCTGAATAATTAAGTAGTACACTTCCTCTATTTTCATTAGATTCGTTGCTGCAGATGTACAAACAAATGAATAATTCACTAATCTACGCAAACAGGGCAATACCAGGAGAAAACAACAATAATAAAGAGCATAAATTTAAGAGAATGTGTTATACAAATCTAACCTATATACACAGTTTATTCAATTCAACAAGTTCATCACCTAAATTAAAATAGTGTAATTAATTTAACGAGTTCACCACCTAAATTAAATAGCGTATAGGAGTGGGATGAGTGTCTCAGAGGTTAGTATTTTGGACAAACAATGGATCTATATAAGACCCGATTTGGTTGATACTTAAATCGAGATATATGTCATTATCCGTTAGGTTACGAGCATGAATAATATCGAACCATACACGTACCCAACCATCCAATGAGTAATGTTTTTTATAGTTAGATTACGAGTATGAATAATATCAAACTATACATATACCAACCATCCAATGAGTAGTATTTTTTTTATAGTTAGATTACGAGTACGAGTAATTTCGAACCATACATATGGCCAACCATCCATGAGTATTTTTAACTGAGTGGACCAATTAATCCATACACATCTCCTAGAACCAACCGTATTATTGACGAGAAGATAGGATGTTATACCCGCCATTTTAATGAAAAATTAAACATTTGTTTTTCACATTTTCATTAACACGTGGGGTCATCTAAAATCAAACACGCGTACTAACAGAATAAATTCTTAACTTTTATTTTGGGTGCGTTTGGAAAAAGCTATGAAGTTGTTTAGTTGCAATAGCCGTGAATTTATGTTTTAGGGTGTGTTTGGTTCCGCTGTGAGCTTTGAAAAAGCTATTGTGAGCTGTCTGCTGTGGAAAAGGTGTTGTGAGTTGTTTGCTATGGAAAAGCTAAAAATCGTTTGGTTGAAGATGCTGTGAAAAAACTGCTGTGAGCTAATTGTTTTTTATAACTTACATAATTTTTATCATTATAATATTCTATACATATATATAAATAGGAAACACTCAACATTAATGCAACTAAATAACTAGAAAATATATTAGATAAATAAAAAATGCATAGTTCATCTCATAAAGTAACCGACAATCACATATTATCTCATGAAATTGTGCAATGCAATACAAACCATAATAATGTTAGATCAATCAAGACACCTTGAATTCATGTTATTTAATTTGTACTAAAAATCAGAAAAACAGAAAAACAGAAGCACAAAAGTAGGGTCTAAACTGCTTCCAAATTTCTACTAGAAAAAACTATTTTTTCATAGCAGAAGCAGTTTTGGTAAACCTGTTTGGTTCAGCTTCTGTTTTTTCACAGTAGAAGAAAATTTCAGCAGAACCAAACTGTAGCGCCCCGATTTAACAAATCGAGACATTATTGAATTTCCATAGAAAAACAATAATACAAGAGGTTCATCATGCGACAACGTACATACGACAATATCCATGGTACGCAGACCATATTTATTACATCAAAGTTTTAGTAAAAACAGTAATCAAATAATTAAACAGCGGTATGACGAACATCTTCTTCAAGATCTTTCTTCTCGACTGGGTCGCTACTCCAGACCGTCCTCAAAGTAAGCATCCTCTGTGGGGTCCAACGGGTATGAGTACAAAAAGTACTCAACAAGCCACCGCAAATGCAAGTAATAATGCAGGATAATAAACAAGGAAGGGTAATGGCTAACATTGCGGAATATTACAGTTTCAGTTATTGCATTTAGTGTGATCATATTTTAATCATGCGGAAAGTAAACATGAACATCATCAACATCAACTAACTCGAGGGGTACAGTCAGCCCCACCTCGCTCAACAGTCCTTACATGTCAATCCATCATGCACATACATATTCAAAGTAAACTAACTGGGGGATGTCACGCAACCCGCCCTTGACCGTGGGCTCGGCTTTTCGAAAAGATTTAAGACTCTGATCAGAGATGTACTACTGTACCCACAAGACACGCACTCATCCCAAACGAGATGACCCATTTCACAGGAACTCGTGCCAAAACCTCAACATGAGATGTTCCAAGCGATAACCACCCGCTCTAGGTTTCGCCGGCGCGCCGGGCCGCATCCCGGCTAACGTCGCACCCCCTTTTGCGCCACATTGGTACAAGTCACCCGCAGGTGCAACTTGACCCATCTCCAATTGGTGGCCTTGGTTTGGAACAACCCATACCTCAGTTAGGACTTACCCACTAGACTTGTGGTTAGTACGTAAGTGTATTGCAACGGATCTCTCAGACCGGTCCTTATAGTGCCCCGGGTGCCACCGACCAATGCCCTAGCTTGCACCCGGAACCCACCATGCATACACTTACAACCATAACTCATCACCAACAGAATTTCCAAGGATAAGAAGCAACGGGGATCATATAATAGAACCATTTTGCTACGACTCATTTTTATCCTATAGCGATCGTGTCAATACATTGGACACTAGCTAATATCATTCATCATATGGTGACAAGGAGGTTAGGCGAGATAGCATGGCTTGGGTTGCACATCAAGGTCGGGGGATCCTAAATAAATATAATGTAAGGGTTCATTTGACTAATGCATGTATAACCTATGTGTTTTAGCGATAGTTTAATCAAACATGGGTTCAATATGCTCAAAAGAATTGGTTTGGTGACTTGCCTTGTTCAGCGAACGGGGAGGGAGGAACTTCCGGGAAGTATTCCGGTTCCTCGACGGCGTCGTAGTCTTTTCAATAAAATAAATAAAAGAACACAACATTCAATCAAACAATATAGCATTACATGATAAGCACATAAGTTAAAGTTGGTTTGATTTAAAATAAGATAAATTCAATTGTTAAGGTTCTGAAATTTATTTCATAAATAATTTTAAAGGGATTAAAATGAAGGGTTGTTCTTTTTAGAAAACAAATGTTTAAGTGTGAATAGTCCCATATTAAGTTCCCTAATGATTTATGAAATGAAAAGTTCATGTTGTTTTGAGGGCTTTCAGTATATGGACAGAAAAGAATTAATATAAATTTTTCTGAAGTTTAAATGTTTGAATTCATATTTTAATCATAGGGGCATTTGAATACTTATTTAAATAGACATGAAAAATCAAAGTAAGCCTACTGTTTTTATTGTATAAACATATAGAGAATAATATTATGAATTTTCTGAAATTGGAATGGCAATTTTTAGAGTTCAAATGCGTCAGATATGAATTTTACAAGTTTAAAAGTATTTCTGAAATTCATTTTCAATTTTTAAACCTCTCGGGTCCACGGTGAGCCAGGCTCACGGTGAACCCGCGCACTGTGCGCGTGCGCCGGGTCGATCTGGACCGTCGGATCCAGATCCGACGCGCGAGGGCGAGGCGGGGCGCGTAAGTTACGATGGACGGTCAGGATTAAAACGTGCGAAAGGGTACCACGTGGACGCACGAGATCGCACGCCGGTTTTAAATGAAAACGAATGCGTGAGATCAAAACGTAACGCTTTGACCGGATCCGACGGTGCGGATTAGATCGCGTACGTGGACTCACGCGCGTCGTTCGATCGCGATCGCACGGTCGGGATCAGATCCGACACGACACGGGTACTCGACCCGTGCCGGTCGTGTTCTCCGGCGACGGTGAGCGGGCCAGCGGCCATGGCGGGTGACGGCGGTCGGGTCTAAGGCCTAAAATGGAAAGAGGGGTTCGCGGGGATCACGAGGGTACCCTTGAGGCGGCGAGTGGTCGACGGAGTGAGGCCGGCGACGAGCGAAGGCGGTGGAGGCGCTCGGGTCCTTGGCGGCGAAGGTTCTCGGTTCCTCGGCGGGGACGGCGATCCGGCGAGGTTCGTCGTCGATGAACGCGGTTCAACGCACCTGAACGCGAATCGAGCGAAATTAATAGGGGGAAATGGCCGGCGCGTTGAGGGGAATTCATTGCCGGCGACGAATTTAAGGGAGGGGGCCGGCGGGGGCGGATCCGAGGCGGGATTAGGGCTTCGGCCGGTGAGGGGGGGGTTTGGGGGCGGATCCCGCGGGGAAGACGGGTCCGACAGGTGGGCCGGGGTGGTCAGCGAGTGTGAGTGCGCGAGAGAGGGGGCTGACGGGTGGGGCCGCGGTGTCGGGTGCGCGCGAGGGAGGAGAGGGGGTCACTGACGGGTGGGACCCAGTTGTCAGGCGGCGCGCGCGAGGAGGAGTGGGCTGGGCCGGCCGGGAGAGAGGAAAGAGGGGAGGGGAGCCCATTACTGTTCGAAATTATTTTCTGATTAAAAACAATTGCAGAAAATAGATTAAACCTTTTGGGGCATTTCCAAAGTGGGTAAAAATTTGTAAAAATTCTCAAAAACATTTCTTGGCCTTGGGAGTCTATACAAAAATTTTCAGTTACTGGTTTGGCCATCTACTCTATGTTGTAGTTCAAAAGGGTATAAAAGAGGATTAAAAGTATTTTCAGAAATATAAATTCCAAGAAATTGAATTTAATAATATTTTTATTATTTTGAAAATTTGGGGTGTTACACAAACACACCCTGTCGCGCCCCGATTTAATAAATCAGGACCTTTATTGAAATTCCAAAGAAAATCAATAAACCAAGACGTTCATAAAGCGACCACGTACAATACGGGCAATCATTCACGGTTCGTAGACCGCATTAATACAAAAGTGAATGAAAGTGAAGAGAAACTAATAAAATAAGGGGTCCTAGATGAACGCCTCCTTCCAGTCTCGCCTTGACTGGGTCGCTACTCCAGACCTTCATCCTCCTCATAGTAGATTGGCTCTGATGGTGTAAGTCAACGGGGTGAGTACAGATGTACTCAGCAAGCCACCGAATGCAAGTATAAATGCAAGATAATAACAAGGGAGATAGTGGCTAGTTTAGCGGAAGCAGCATATTTGTAAAGCATTTAATGTGAGCATTTTATTTGTACGGAAAAGTAAACATGTGAATGCATCATCATCATCTTCTAACTCGAGGAGTACGTTTCACCTCCTCGCACAACAGTCCTTACATGTCATGAATAACTCATCCATTCAAACAATTGTAAACTAACTGCGAGTAGTCACACAACCCGCCCTTGACCGTGGGCTCGGCTTTTCGAAAAGATTGATTTTACTCTGATCAGAGATGTACCACTGTACCCACAAGGCACGCACTCATCACTTACACCGAAGTGTAACGAGATGACCCATCACACGGGAACTCGTGCCAAAACCTTCCATATGGTCTCCCCCGACTCAACAGCACCCTCTTATAGGTTTCGTACCGTGTCTCGCCATGTCGAGTTTCCACAATACCCCCTCTTGAGCCATCGTCGGTACAAAGCGCCCTGAGGGCTAGCCCCTTGTACCCCTCCACTATGGTGCATAGAGCCGGGGTGTTCCACACTTCCAGTTAGGACTTACCCATTAGACTTGTGGTTGGTACGGAAGTGCTTTGCAACAGATCCCGCAGACCGGTCCTTATAGTGCCCCGGGTGCGACATACCAAAACCCGAGCTTGCACCCGGAACCCACCATACTTATAACACACCTAACTCCAACAGAGTCCAGAGACAAGAATAACAGGGTATTTCATATACCAGAATCCATCTACTCTACAACTCATTCTTTATATCCTATAGCAGTTGTGCCGGTACATTGGGCACTAGCTAATATAATATTTGTAGAGTGACAAGGAGTTGAGGCTCAATAAGCATGGCTTGGGTTTGCACACAAGGACGGGGATCTAATGAATATAAGTGTAAGGCTTGATCTTTGACTAATGCAATATTAACCTATGTGTTATAGCGATAATTTATTAAAATCATGGGCTCAATGATGATCAACTGTTTCCACAGAGGTGGTCGATGACTTGCCTTGCTCAGCAAATGGGGATGGAGGAACCTCGGGGTAGAACTCCTGCTCCTCGACGAACTCGTAGTCTTCTCGTTACGGAAAAGAAACAGTACATTCAATAAACAGATAAAATTTCACCAACTAAAAGAACATACATAGTTTGTGGGTGTTTTTTCCTAATATTCTGAGTTTTGTATAAAACAGTAAAGTTTAATATTTTAGGATTTTTCCTAGTTTATTTACTATATTATTAATTTTAATCCCTAAGGGATTTTTATTCATTTATTTAGTAATAATATTTTGGGTAACAGAAACATACTGTTTTTATTGCATTAATGTGTAGAGAATAATATTCTGGTTCTAACAAAATTTGAATGGTGAAATTTGGAGTTAAAATGAGCAAGATATGAATTTTTGAAGTTTAAACTATTTTCTGGATTTTATTTAAACAGAAAAATAGTCCCTGGTCCACGGTGAACCAGGTTCACCGTGAACCCGTGACTATTCGCGTGGACCGGGCCAACCAGGACCGTCGGATCTTGATCCGGCGATCGGGCGCGGGGCGGGATCCCTTTAATGAAAACGGACGGCTAGGATTAGATCCCGCGAACCGGTATGACGTGGACGCACCAGATTGCTTCAGCATTTTAAGTCGCGATCGACGGCTGTAAGCGCTCGGTACCGCTTTGATCAGATCCGAGGGCCCTGATTAAATCCCGGAGGGATTTAATCGTAGCCCTCCGATCACGATCGGACGGCTGTGGGTGCGTCCGGCACGGCACGTGCGTAAGGGGTACGCACCCCTCTTCGTCTCCGGCGACGGCGGCTCGGGTGCGGCCACGGCGGCGACGACGAGGGCCCAGGAGCCTAGCGAAAGCCAAAAATGGAACCAGGGGGTCGAGACGGTCTCGGCCATACCTTCGGTGGCGACGGCGGGCGACGAATGGCGACGGCGGCGAGGGTAGACGGTGAAGGTAGTTCGGGAGCTTGACGGTGACGAAGATCCGGCGGGTTCCAAGGCCAGCGGAGTGGTGGCCGGGGATGAGGGGTCGTCGACGGTCACGAAGGTGGCGGTGGCTAGGGCTAAGAGGGTCGGGGTCGACGGCGAGGGCTCGCCGGAGGCGAAGCAGAGCCGAAGGTCGAAAAAGAGGCGGCGGCGCTCTGTTTTCGCACGAGGAGGGCTGGGAGTGTGTGGGCTGAGGGCGGTGGTCGTGGAGGGTTTTATAGGGGGTCGCCGGCGTTTGGATGGCAGGGAACCGAGGGCTTCCCGAGAGCTCCGGTGATCTCTTTCCAAGCTTTGGGTGGCTTTCCAAAGGCGTGAAAACGCGTCGCCATGGATGGAAGGGAGGCGGTGGTATGCGGGGAAGGTGATCCGGGGGTGATCCGGGCGATCGCGGGCGGTCGGCGGCGAGGAACAGAAGGTGATCGCCGGGAGAAAGGAAGGGGGCGATCCCCTTCCATCGGAGACGAAGCACCTGACAGGTGGCCCCCACCTGTCAGCGGGCGAAACAGAAAAGGAAGGGCCGACAGGCGGGCCACGGCTGTCAGAGAGAGGGAGGCGGAGGTGTGAGACTGCCATGTGGGGTCAGGCGGGGCGCGGTGGGAGAGAGGGAAGCGGGGGAACGCGCCGACAGGCGGGTCCCACATGTCAGTGGCTCATGGCTTGGATTGGGCCGGGCTCAGGGTGGTTTGGAGGTTGAGGCCTGTTAAGGTTTTAATATCTTTTTCGATTTAAAATAATTCGAGTAATTCATTTATTTGATTAAGGGTTGAATCACTGTTGGTAAAAATTTGTAAAAATTCCTAAAATTATATCTTGGGCACTAGTTCATCTCATAAAATTTTCAGGTCCATATTTTGTATATTTCTCCCTGTTTGGCTTTATTTGGGTTCTTTTATGATTTTCCTTTAATAAATAAATCCAGAAATGATTTAAATAATATTTTTCTTTTATTTTATTCCTTTTAATTTCTGGGGTGTTACAATCCTATCCCCCTTACAGAGAATCTCGTCCTCGAGATTCGGATCAATCCTCGAATAGCTCAGGATGCTGTGCCTTGAGTTCATCTTCTTTTTCCCATGTAGCTTCCTCTACTGGATGATTGCTCCACTGCACTTTGCAGAAGCGGATGACTCGACTTCTGGTGGTTCTTTCTTTGACTTCCAATATCTTGACCGGTTTTTCCACATAGGTCAGATCTTCTTGGACATCCAACTGCTGGAGATCCACTTGCTCCGTGGGGACGCGGAGACACTTCTTGAGTTGAGATACATGGAACACATCATGCACTCCAGTCAACGAAGGTGGTAGTTCCAACTGATAAGCTACTTCGCCTTGGCGTCGAATAACGGGAAATGGTCCAACATATCGAGGGGCTAACTTTCCTCTCATGTTAAACCGTTGAGTTCCACGGAGAGGCGTGACTCTTAGGTAGACATGATCTCCTTCTTCAAAGGCTAGGTCTTGACGGCGATTGTCGGCATAGCTCTTCTGTCGCGATTGGGCTGTCTTGAGTCTGTCTCTGATGATCCGTACTTTCTCTTCAGCTTCACGAAGAATGTCAGTTCCGAATACTTGGGATTCACCTGTTTGGTCCCAAAGTAGTGGCGTTCTGCACTTACGTCCATATAGGGCCTCAAAAGGAGACATCTGAAGGCTAGCTTGATAGCTATTGTTGTATGAAAATTCTGCATATGGCAAGCTCTTGTCCCAAGTGGCTCCAAAATCCAAAACACATGCTCGAAGCATATCCTCTAGTATCTGATTTACCCTTTCTGTTTGTCCATCTGTCTGAGGATGGTAGGCGGTACTGAAATTCAATCTCGTGCCCATCTCCTCTTGGAGGTTCTTCCAAAAACGAGAGGTAAACTGACTTCCTCGGTCAGACACTATCTTCTTGGGCACTCCATGAAGACATACTATCCGGGCCATGTATAGCTCTGCTAGCTTGGGGCCACTAAAGGTCGTCTTAACGGCTATGAAATGAGCTACCTTTGTAAGCCGATCAATGATCACCCATATAGAATCATACCCGAGTTGGGTCTTTGGGAGTCCGGTGATGAAATCCATACCGATCTCTTCCCACTTCCATTCCGGCACTTTAAGTGGTTGTAACAATCCTGCAGGTCTCTGATGTTCAGCTTTTACTCTTCTGCAGGTGTCACATTCGGCGACGAACTGGGCAATCTCTCTTTTCATGCTAACCCACCAATATCGTTCCTTCAGATCTTGGTACATCTTGGTACTGCCGGGATGAATGGAGTACAACGTCTCATGGGCTTCTCTTAGGATAAGAGTCTTTATTTCAGGTTTATCCGGCACACATATCCGAGTTCCAAACCATATGGCGCCATTCTCGTCTTCTGAAAATCCGGGGGCCTTTCCTTGTCTCATATTCTTCTTAATGGCAGCTATATCCGGGTCCTCTAACTGAGCTTCACGGATCTGCTCAAACAAGACAGGTTGGGTCTCCAAGGTGGCTAGATATGCTCTGGTGGTCAATCCAAGATTTAAGTTTTCCATCTCCTTACATAACAAGGGTGCGTGTTCTTGAATCATCATGGCCGTGCAATACCCCTTGCGACTCAAGGCATCCGCTACCACATTTGCCTTTCCGGGGTGGTAATGTATACCTAGGTCGTAGTCTTTAATCAATTCCAGCCATCGTCTTTGCCTCAAGTTCAGATCTGGCTGTGTGAAGATATACTTCAAACTCTTATGATCTGTAAAGATCTCACAGCGATTCCCAACCAAATAGTGCCTCCAAATCTTGAGGGCGTGCACTACGGCGGCCAATTCCAGGTCGTGGGTCGAATAATTTAACTCATGAGGTCTCAACTGACGGGAGGCATAAGAGATAACTTTCCCATCCTGCATAAGAACACATCCCAATCCTTGGCGAGATGCGTCGCAATAGACATGGAAGTCTTTGCGGATATCCGGTAGGGTCAGTATAGGTGCAGACACCAAACGAGTCTTGAGGGTGCGGAAACTTTCCTCGCATTCAGGAGTCCATTCAAACTTTTCTCCTTTCTGCAACAGCTTGGTCATAGGCTTGGCTATCTTAGAAAAATTCTCGATAAACCTCCGATAATATCCGGCCAATCCCAGAAAACTCCGTATCTCAGATACGTTCGTGGGTGGCAACCAATCCGTTACTGCTTCTACGGTGGCAGGGTCTACTGCGATTCCTTGTGCAGAGATGATGTGTCCAAGGAACTTTACTTCTGCCGTCCAAAACTTGCATTTACTGTACTTGGCATATAATTGGTGTTCCCTTAGCTTTCCTAGGGTTAACCGGAGGTGAGTCTCGTGCTCCTTCTGGTCCTTGGAATAGATGAGGATGTCGTCTATGAAGACCACGATGAACTTGTCCAAATATTCCATGAATACTTTATTCATCATATTCATGAAGAATGCAGGGGCGTTGGTCAATCCAAATGACATAACTGTGCACTCATATAATCCATAACGGGTAGTGAAGGCCGTCTTGGGTATATCTTCTTCTCGGATCCTTAACTGATGGTAACCAGACCTCAGGTCGATCTTCGAGAATACTGTAGCTCCTTTTAGCTGGTCGAAGAGATCATCAATCCGAGGCAACGGGTACTTATTCTTGATTGTTACCTCATTCAAGGCGCGGTAATCCACACACATACGCTTTGCCTTGTCTTCTTTCTTCTCGACAAAGATGACGGGGGCACCCCATGGTGACGTGCTAGGTCTGATGTAGCCTTTCCTCTCAAGATCCTCCAACTGTTGCTTCATCTCAGCTAATTCATTGGCGGCCATCCGGTATGGTCGCTTATAGATAGGGGTGGTTCCAGGCACCAAGTCAATCCTGAACTCGATGTCTCTCCTGGGTGGCATTCCCGGTAAGTCCTCTGGAAACACGTCCGGGTACTCACCGACTATCGGTATTTCTTCCAAGGTAATCTGGTGCAGTCTTGGTCTTCTGATCTTTAGTCTTGGCATCTGAAATGTAACGGCAATCCCTTCTTCGCTGGTCACGGTCACTTTTCTCTGGGCACATTCTATCACCCCTTGGTACTTATTTAACCAATCCATTCCTAGAATGAGATCTAGGCCTTGGCATTCTATTAGGATGGGATCGGCCCAAAATATGGTGCCGTGAATCTCTATCCATACCTTTGGGCTATAATTTAGGGCTAGGGTTTGTTTTCCTGGGGTGACTATTTGTACGGCTCTGGGTAGATCTTCGGTGTTTAGTTTGTTCTTTTCCACAAAATCAGTTGATATGAAGGAGTGCGTAGCTCCAGTGTCAAATAAAACCACTGCAAGTGCTGAATGTACCAAGAACTTACCCATCACTATTTCTGGTGCGGCCTGAGCTTCTTCAGCGGTGACGTGATTGACTCGGGCGCGGATGGCGGGATTCGCGGCAACTCCTTGAACGCGCTTAGGGTGGGGGCAAGCATTGGAGTAATGCCCCTCCTGACGGCAGTTGAAACAAACCACCGGCTTGCCGTGCTTGTCGCGCAGGATCTCTGCCTTCTTGGCCGGGGCAGCTGGGGCGGTCGGGGCGGCTGGAGCGACACGAGGTTGGCTGGCTCCGGCATTGGCAGCTGATGGCGCCGGGCGATATACAGGCCGGGGGTGGTACTGTGGCGCTGGTGGGGGTGGAGCAAAACGGGGTCTCTGGGCCATACCCTGGTTCTGCCTGAAGGCTATCATCCTCTTCTTCTTCAGGTCAACTTTATTCTGTTGAGTTTCTTGCATAATAGCTTTGTTCACCAACTTTTGGAAGTTGGCGAAGTCTCCTGAGATGAGTTGTAGGGACAACTCGTCCTTTAGTCCCCTAAGGAACTTGGCCTGTCTGGCCGCGTCTGTATGGACCTCCTCTGGTGCGTACCGGGCCAGACGGTTAAACTCATGCAGATACTCGGTAACAGATCTGCTCCCTTGTTGTAGATCTCTGAATTCCTGTTGCTTCTGAGCAACGATGCCGTCAGGGATGTGAGCGGCACGAAAAGCGGCCGAGAACTCCGCCCAAGTGGGGGCGTGGCCCTCGGGTAGGGTCTCACGATGGTTGTCCCACCACTCTGCGGCGGGACCATGAAGCTGGTGGGTGGCGAAGGCCACCCTCTCCTGCTCAGTGCAGGTCAGGAGATCGAGTTTCTTCTCGATCGCCCGCAACCAATCCCCAGCCTCCATGGGGTTGGTGGTGCTTGAGAAAGTCGGTGGGCGGACTCGGAGGAACTCCGAGAGTTGTGTCGCGGGAGCGGGAGCTGGTGTGGCGGGTCGGGGCAGCTCGGGCTGTTGGTGGAGGCGAAAGAAGTGAGCCTGCTGCTCTTGCATTTGTTGCTGCTGCTGCTGCATCTGGTGCAGAAGGGCTGAGACCAACTGATTTTGCGTGGCCATCATTTCAGCCAAGGTGGGGTGGTTGGCGACCGGGGCCTGCCTCTGCCCGGTGGCTCCCCATTGTGGCAAGTTGCCACTCTCCCCTCCGTTCTGAGGAGCGTCTGATCCCTGGGTGTTGGTCATCCTGGAATTTCCAATGTACACATATTTATTTTGGGTGAACTTCTTTATATTTATTTCAAAAGAATACCGTTCTTGCGGTTACACTTATTTATTTCCTCATTCATGCCTTATATTTTGACATGAATGTTGAATACAAGCAATCAAAATAAAAAGAAAAACAATCAATCGTAATACTACGTCTAAGGCAGCTCGGGGGACGGCTCGATCTCGGGCTCGTGGGAGACGGGCGGGGTCGAGGAACTGGACGGTCCGGCGGGTGGTGCACTGCGGGAGATCCTCTTGGGCCTCACTGTGGGAGTCTGAATGGGTTTCTTCCGGCGAGGCGGAAGAGGTGCGATCTCCTCTATGTCCTTCTTCAACTCCTCGATCTGGTAGCGGAGTTGGGGGTTGGTGGCGACACGCTGCCGAAGGAGCTCATTTTGGCGCCGTAGTTCCTCTGCCTCGGCAGCCAAACGATGTCCTTGTTGGATGCGGCGACGAAGCTCTCCGTTCTCGCGGTTCAGATCCTCGGAGGAGTGTCGGTAGAAGCTGATGGTGTCGCGCTGTCCATTGGCGTCCTGCAGCGCCTCGTAATGGAGATCATCCATGGCCTCCAACAAGCGCATGGTATGACCAATCGCCGAATGGCGCTGGGAGAGGGTGCTGACGAAGACACTGTGTGGACTCCCTGGGGTGCGAAGAGGTACGAAGCGAAAGTCCGTGTCGTAGAGCTCGCTGTCGTAGATCATCCGGAGCTCCGTGAGTGCCTGGAGAGCGGTGCGCTGGCTGGCGACCAGGAAGGTAGGTCCTCCTCCGCGGTAGGTGTGAGCTGTCTGAGGGGAGGGCTGGACGACGACGGTGACCTCGCAGAAGCTCTCTTCCTCGTCGGGGAAGACTCCATGGTACATCGGCTCATGCTCGAATCCGAGGAAACTGACGAGCATGCGTAGCTCGCGAATGAATCCGGCCTCGTCACGAAGGTTCCCATTCATGGTGTGAACCGGCATCTACAAAAGAGAGAAAATTTTGTGAAAATCTTTGAAGATGAGAGGATAAGTAATCTTTTGTAAAATATAGTGAATATATATAAGTCCTAAGGTCAGGTCTGTTTGGCTTCCTACAGTCAAGTCGGCTCTGATACCATCTTGTCGCGCCCCGATTTAATAAATCAGGACCTTTATTGAAATTCCAAAGAAAATCAATAAACCAAGACGTTCATAAAGCGACCACGTACAATACGGGCAATCATTCACGGTTCGTAGACCGCATTAATACAAAAGTGAATGAAAGTGAAGAGAAACTAATAAAATAAGGGGTCCTAGATGAACGCCTCCTTCCAGTCTCGCCTTGACTGGGTCGCTACTCCAGACCTTCATCCTCCTCATAGTAGATTGGCTCTGATGGTGTAAGTCAACGGGGTGAGTACAGATGTACTCAGCAAGCCACCGAATGCAAGTATAAATGCAAGATAATAACAAGGGAGATAGTGGCTAGTTTAGCGGAAGCAGCATATTTGTAAAGCATTTAATGTGAGCATTTTATTTGTACGGAAAAGTAAACATGTGAATGCATCATCATCATCTTCTAACTCGAGGAGTACGTTTCACCTCCTCGCACAACAGTCCTTACATGTCATGAATAACTCATCCATTCAAACAATTGTAAACTAACTGCGAGTAGTCACACAACCCGCCCTTGACCGTGGGCTCGGCTTTTCGAAAAGATTGATTTTACTCTGATCAGAGATGTACCACTGTACCCACAAGGCACGCACTCATCACTTACACCGAAGTGTAACGAGATGACCCATCACACGGGAACTCGTGCCAAAACCTTCCATATGGTCTCCCCCGACTCAACAGCACCCTCTTATAGGTTTCGTACCGTGTCTCGCCATGTCGAGTTTCCACAATACCCCCTCTTGAGCCATCGTCGGTACAAAGCGCCCTGAGGGCTAGCCCCTTGTACCCCTCCACTATGGTGCATAGAGCCGGGGTGTTCCACACTTCCAGTTAGGACTTACCCATTAGACTTGTGGTTGGTACGGAAGTGCTTTGCAACAGATCCCGCAGACCGGTCCTTATAGTGCCCCGGGTGCGACATACCAAAACCCGAGCTTGCACCCGGAACCCACCATACTTATAACACACCTAACTCCAACAGAGTCCAGAGACAAGAATAACAGGGTATTTCATATACCAGAATCCATCTACTCTACGACTCATTCTTTATATCCTATAGCAGTTGTGCCGGTACATTGGGCACTAGCTAATATAATATTTGTAGAGTGACAAGGAGTTGAGGCTCAATAAGCATGGCTTGGGTTTGCACACAAGGACGGGGATCTAATGAATATAAGTGTAAGGCTTGATCTTTGACTAATGCAATATTAACCTATGTGTTATAGCGATAATTTATTAAAATCATGGGCTCAATGATGATCAACTGTTTCCACAGAGGTGGTCGATGACTTGCCTTGCTCAGCAAATGGGGATGGAGGAACCTCGGGGTAGAACTCCTGCTCCTCGACGAACTCGTAGTCTTCTCGTTACGGAAAAGAAACAGTACATTCAATAAACAGATAAAATTTCACCAACTAAAAGAACATACATAGTTTGTGGGTGTTTTTTCCTAATATTCTGAGTTTTGTATAAAACAGTAAAGTTTAATATTTTAGGATTTTTCCTAGTTTATTTACTATATTATTAATTTTAATCCCTAAGGGATTTTTATTCATTTATTTAGTAATAATATTTTGGGTAACAGAAACATACTGTTTTTATTGCATTAATGTGTAGAGAATAATATTCTGGTTCTAACAAAATTTGAATGGTGAAATTTGGAGTTAAAATGAGCAAGATATGAATTTTTGAAGTTTAAACTATTTTCTGGATTTTATTTAAACAGAAAAATAGTCCCTGGTCCACGGTGAACCAGGTTCACCGTGAACCCGTGACTATTCGCGTGGACCGGGCCAACCAGGACCGTCGGATCTTGATCCGGCGATCGGGCGCGGGGCGGGATCCCTTTAATGAAAACGGACGGCTAGGATTAGATCCCGCGAACCGGTATGACGTGGACGCACCAGATTGCTTCAGCATTTTAAGTCGCGATCGACGGCTGTAAGCGCTCGGTACCGCTTTGATCAGATCCGAGGGCCCTGATTAAATCCCGGAGGGATTTAATCGTAGCCCTCCGATCACGATCGGACGGCTGTGGGTGCGTCCGGCACGGCACGTGCGTAAGGGGTACGCACCCCTCTTCGTCTCCGGCGACGGCGGCTCGGGTGCGGCCACGGCGGCGACGACGAGGGCCCAGGAGCCTAGCGAAAGCCAAAAATGGAACCAGGGGGTCGAGACGGTCTCGGCCATACCTTCGGTGGCGACGGCGGGCGACGAATGGCGACGGCGGCGAGGGTAGACGGTGAAGGTAGTTCGGGTGCTTGACGGCGACGAAGATCCGGCGGGTTCCAAGGCCAGCGGAGTGGTGGCCGGGGATGAGGGGTCGTCGACGGTCACGAAGGTGGCGGTGGCTAGGGCTAAGAGGGCCGGGGTCGACGGCGAGGGCTCGCCGGAGGCGAAGCAGAGCCGAAGGTCGAAAAAGAGGCGGCGGCGCTCTGTTTTCGCACGAGGAGGGCTGGGAGTGTGTGGGCTGAGGGCGGTGGTCGTGGAGGGTTTTTATAGGGGGTCGCCGGCGTTTGGATGGCAGGGAACCGAGGGCTTCCCGAGAGCTCCGGTGATCTCTTTCCAAGCTTTGGGTGGCTTTCCAAAGGCGTGAAAACGCGTCGCCATGGATGGAAGGGAGGCGGTGGTATGCGGGGAAGGTGATCCGGGGGTGATCCGGGCGATCGCGGGCGGCCGGCGGCGAGGAACAGAAGGTGATCGCCGGGAGAAAGGAAGGGGGCGATCCCCTTCCATCGGAGACGAAGCACCTGACAGGTGGCCCCCACCTGTCAGCGGGCGAAACAGAAAAGGAAGGGCCGACAGGCGGGCCACGGCTGTCAGAGAGAGGGAGGCGGAGGTGTGAGACTGCCATGTGGGGTCAGGCGGGGCGCGGTGGGAGAGAGGGAAGCGGGGGAACGCGCCGACAGGCGGGTCCCACATGTCAGTGGCTCATGGCTTGGATTGGGCCGGGCTCAGGGTGGTTTGGAGGTTGAGGCCTGTTAAGGTTTTAATATCTTTTTCGATTTAAAATAATTCGAGTGATTCATTTATTTGATTAAGGGTTGAATCACTGTTGGTAAAAATTTGTAAAAATTCCTAAAATTATATCTTGGGCACTAGTTCATCTCATAAAATTTTCAGGTCCATATTTTGTATATTTCTCCCTGTTTGGCTTTATTTGGGTTCTTTTATGATTTTCCTTTAATAAATAAATCCAGAAATGATTTAAATAATATTTTTCTTTTATTTTATTCCTTTTAATTTCTGGGGTGTTACACACCCTTAGAGCATCTTCATTGTAATTGCTATTTTTGACTTGCTATTCATAGCAATAGTAAATCTCTCTATTTTAATTGGCTTGCTATTTTATTATTCACTCCATTGTACTTGCTATTTGACTTGCTATTTTAGGGGGCTTCTATTTCTCTCACCAAAACTACACGGCTTCTGGTTACTCTTTCCTTGGTTTCCAAGATCTTGATGGGTTTTTCTATGTAGGTCAAGTCTTCTTGGACATTAAGCTGCTGAAGGTCGGCTTGCTCGGTGGGTACACGGAGGCACTTCTTCAGTTGAGAGACATGGAACACATCGTGAACGCCTGCCAAGGATGGGGGCAGTTTGAGTTGATATGCCACTTCTCCCTGTCGTCGGAGGATCTGGAAAGGTCCGACGTAGCGGGGTGCTAGTTTGCCTTTCATGTTGAACCTTTGAGTGCCACGGAGGGGAGTGACTCGGAGGTAGACATAATCGCCCTCCTCAAAGGCTAGGTCTCTTCGACGGTTGTCGGCATAGCTCTTTTGCCTGGATTGGGCTGCCTTCAATCGGTCTCTTATGATCTTAACCTTCTCTTCAGCTTCTCTTAATAAATCAGTCCCAAACAGTTGCGACTCTCCGGTTTGGTCCCAGAGCAACGGCGTTCTGCACTTACGTCCATAGAGTGCTTCGAACGGGGACATTTGCAGGCTGGCTTGATAGCTGTTGTTGTAGGAGAACTCTGCATACGGTAAGTTCTTGTCCCACATTTCGCCAAAGTCTAGAGCGCAAGCTCTAAGCATATCTTCCAATATCTGGTTGACCCTTTCGGTTTGACCGTCGGTCTGTGGATGATAGGCGGTGCTAAAGTTCAGTCGGGTGCCGAGTTCCTCTTGAAGGTTCTTCCAAAACTTGGAGGTAAACTGACTCCCACGGTCAGATACAATCTTCTTAGGAACTCCGTGAAGGCACACGATCCGGGTCATATACAACTCAGCCAACTTGGCGACGGTGTACGTTGTCTTGACCGGAACGAAGTGAGCTACCTTGGTGAGTCGGTCGACGATCACCCAGATAGAATCATGACCAGCTTGGGTCCTGGGCAGTCCCGTGATGAAGTCCATTCCTATCTCTTCCCACTTCCATTCAGGGACCTTGAGAGGTTGGAGAAGTCCGGCAGGCCTCTGATGCTTTGCCTTGACTCGCCGGTATGTGTCGCACTTGGCCACATACTCTGCTATCTCTCTCTTCATGCTGACCCACCAACATACTCTGCTAACTCATCTATCCTCTTCTTAGCCCCCCTAAGCAGTTTTTCCCGATATCTCAACTCCTGACGATTGCTCTCAAGTAAATCAACTATTTCGCGCTCGTATGATGATACCTTGTTGTCGTCGTCGGAGTCGTCGGAGGAGCTCTTTTCTTCTCTATCCCCAAGAGCCATTGAACAGAAGCTCTTGCGGGATCTTCGGCGCTGGTATGAGTGGCTCTTAGGTTTGTCCCCGAAAGCCATGAAGCAGAGGCCCGCCGGATCGTCCTTGTCCTTCCCCTTCCTGTTGGCTATCTCCTCATCGCTTGAGCTCGATGAAGAGGAAGAAGACGTGGACCGCTTGGAGTAGCTTTTCTCCATCTCGACGAAGAAGGCCTTGTCGCGCTTCTTGTTCTCTCGCCGGTAGTCCTTCAGGGCCTTCTTGAAGAACCGAGTCCTCGGCTTGCCCTTGTTGAAGGAGGAGCTGTCGTGCTTGCTGGAGTCGTGGAAGCCACCACCGGTGCCCTTCTTGTGGCCATTGCGCTTGGGGCAGTCGGCGATGAAGTGTCCTGGATCACCACATTCAAAGCATCCGGATTTTGTGCCATGTCTTTTGAACATTCTCTTGTCATAGACACGACGCACCCGGTTGTTAAAAAGACACAAATCATCATCTCCCAACAACTCAAGCTGGTCCTCAGTGATAGACATCAAGGAGAACCCAGCACAACTCACAGCAGAGGGATCAACAGAAGATGTAGCAAGGACCAGAGATTTTGATCCAGAACCAGTGAGATTTGATCTCAACTGGATATCTACCTCAGTGGCCTTCAGCTTGCTAAACAACTCAGAAATGGTCAAGGTATCGTAAGAAGTGCTCTCAACGATAGAGGATACCTTGATCTCCCAGATCTTTGGGTCCAAGGTATGGAGAACCTTGAGCGCCTGCTCATGATCTGAGATTAACTGAGCACCCTCAGCCTTGTTGTCCCGAAGCTTGTTTATGATCGACTGAAAACGACCAAACAAAGCCTCAACAGATTCACCCGGCTTCTGTGTGAAATTCTCATATTCACGCCGGTAGGTCTGATAGAGCCTAGCCTTGACCTGTGCTGTTTCCTCATGGTGTGCCTTGAGGGTAGCTCAGATCTCTCTCGCAGTGGAGAGATGACTCACACGCTCAAACTCAGTGGGACCTAAACCAGAAAATAAAATGTTCACAGCCTTACTGTTACTCAGATGCTGAGCAATGATACCAGCAGTACCTTGCTCAGTAACTGGCAAAATGACAAACGTGGTGTGAACGCAAATGTCCCATATGTCCGAACCCTGGCTCATGAGATAGGCTCGCATGCGAGTCTTCCAATAATTATAGCCATAGGCTTCCAAGGACGGGACCTTGCCAGGAGACGTCATAGTCACTACTGGGGTTTAGAACCGGTTAAGGTATGGAAAAACCCTAACCTCGCTCTGATACCACTTGTAGGACCGAAAGTAGCGACCAGAGGGGGGTGAATGGGCGCCTTAAAAATTCTTTCGAATCAATGGCCTGTTCCCAATACCCAACGCACCTCAAAAGACTATGCAGCAGAAAATAAACAGTAGGCCTAAGTCTAAAGGTTTCTAACCTAGAAGCAACTGATGATAAACAGAGTAATACTAAAGTAGTGCAACTAGGCAGATGAACGAGGTGTAACAGGCCTAAACTTCTCAATGAAATGATCTAAGAATGTATAAGATGAAAAGAGAAGTTACTGTCCAAATTTGTCTCCTGTTCGGAACTTGGCGAAGCCCCCTTCGCACATCGAGGTCTGCTTCGGAGGTTGGTGACGGAGCCTGCTTCGGAGGTCAGTTGCGAGGCATGTCGAAGAAGCCGAAGGTATTTGGTTCTAGCCTAGTTCGAAGGAGCAGGGAGCGAAGTATGCTTCGGAGCGAAGTAACAGAGTCGGAGCTTGCTTCGAAGTTCGCACTTCGAAGACAAGACTTCGAACACAACTTCGAACCGAAAGCTTCGAAGCGAAACCTTCGAACAGAAAGCTTCGAACATAGCACACAAACGAACAATCTTCGAACAAAAAAGCGAAGCCTGCCACACGACAGAAAACCAAGTCTGAAGTCAATGCTCTACCTTCGAAAAGAGCAAGCTCCGAAAAGAGAGGTGAAAGGTGACACGCCACACAGAGGTCAGTGCGAAGCTTAGCCGAGCCACAAGCTTCGAACCCAACTTCGAAACTTGTTGAAGTATGGACTTCGAACAGATAGAGCCGAAGCCCCTTCGCACTATCGTTCGAAGTATGCGATGCTGACGATCAGAAAATGCTTCGAAGCTTAGCAGCCCAGAACACAAACAAAAATCGAAGATCGACCGTAGCCTTCGAAGGTGTTAGACCGAAGCCTGCCTCACGAAGCTGAGGGGCTTCGAACAGAGAGAGACTTCGCCAGAAACACAGGCAGAAAAGGTAATGGACCCTGTCAGTTTCGATCAAAAAGCTGTGCAGTAGAAGGTGAAAAGCTGCACAGAACACTGTAGCTGCAGGGAAGTAGTACTACTTGCAACAGCAAGAACTAGTACTACTAGAGTGAAGAACACACCCAGCCGAAGCCTCCAAAGCCTCAAAAATCACGGGAAAACTTGCTATGCTAATGAAATGAAGCCAATTAAAACCTTTGCAGATGCAGCACACAACGAAATAGGGCATTTACTGCAACATTAAAAGCAAGGCATTAAACATAGGGGCAAAGCTTCCTGGCGGCGCAAGCAGGGAACCAGAGAAGAGAGAGGCAAGGCAAGAGACAAAAAGTGACCCAATAGAGTGGATTTGATTTTAGCCAAAAGGGGTAGACCAAACCCTAGGGATTGGGGTCCTATTTATAGGCTCCCAACACTAGGAATATTCTACCAGCCCCTTAGGGTTTTTACAGACGCAATAATAAATGAAAAGACTCTACTGCCCTTAGGAATTTTTACAGACACGACTGACTGACTGTGGGCCTAGAGTTACAGATGACTTATCCGGAAGCTCAGCTTTCGTAGCGACTACGGCTTCTCTTCTGGATAGTCGGATACAAGATCGGTGGTTGTCAGTTTTGCGCCGAAACTGACAAAGCCTCCACCAGCTTTGCACCAGGTACCCGGATTGGGCCGGCCCAATTCCGCAGCTCTCTCAGCCCGGCAATCGCTCACCGCCCGTGTACCTGAGTCAGTCCTGGTCAACAGCCCAGTGGGTCTTCTACTGCTTCTGGCCCATGCACCCGGATTGGGCCAGCTCGACTTCGTAGCCTCCTCTGCTCGACAGTCGCTCACTGCCCGTGTACCTGAGTCACACGCGGCCCATGAAACAGCAGATCTCCTCTCTTCCTCAGTCCTCTTTGACTATCGTTGACAATGACTCATCACTTCTGGAGCCATGAGGCCCACGCTATTCAGCATGGCTCCTCAGCGGTAGTATCCGGCCAATCCGAGAAAACTCCGGATCTCGGTCACGGTCGTGGGCTGCAGCCAGTTGGTTACCGCTTCAACGGTGGTTGGGTCCACTGCTATTCCTCCGGCAGATATAACATGGCCGAGGAACTTCACCTCTGACGACCAAAATTCACATTTGCTGTACTTGGCGTACAACTGCTGCTGCCTTAGCTTCCCGAGGGTCAGACGGAGGTGAGTCTCGTGTTCTTCCTTGGTCTTGGAGTAAACGAGTATATCGTCGATGAATACCACGATGAACTTATCCAAGAACTCCATGAATACATTGTTCATCATGTTCATGAAAAAGGCCGGGGCATTCGTGAGTCCGAACGACATCACGGTGTACTCGTAGAGTCCATAACGGGAGGTGAAGGCAGTCTTGGGTATGTCTTCTTCTCTAATCCTCAACTGATGATAACCTGACCTGAGGTCGATCTTAGAAAACACCGAGGATCCTTTCAGCTGATCGAACAGGTCGTCGATCCGAGGCAATGGGTACTTGTTCTTGATGGTTACGTCGTTCAAGGCTCTATAGTCCACGCACATCCTCTTGGTCTTGTCCTTCTTCATGGCAAATATAACCGGTGCACCCCAGGGTGAGGTACTTGGCCGAATATACCCTTTTTGCTCTAGGTCTTCGATGTTGCTCTTGACTTCGGCTAGTTCATTGGCGGCCATTCGGTACGGACGCTTGGAGATTGGAGTGGTCCCGGGGACAAGTTCGATTCTGAATTCGATGTCCCGCTTGGGAGGCATTCCGGGTAAGTCTTCAGGGAAGACATCCGCAAACTCCTTGACTATAGGCACCTCTTCAAGAGCTATCGAGCGAAGGGATGCTCCGAGTGGTTTGCGACTGGTCATTCGAAAGGTGACGGCTGCACCCTCAGGGTTGGTCACCGTGACGGACTTGTTGGCACAGTCGATCACTCCCTTGTGCTTCATCAACCAATCCATCCCTAGTATGAGGTCGAGTCCGATGCATTGGATGAGGACTGGCTCGGCCCGAAACAATATTCCTTGGATGTCAATTTGAATCTTAGGGCTGTATAAGCGGGCTGAGGTCCTATTGCCGGGGGTGGCAATCACCATGGGAATGGGTAGAGGGAGTACGTCCAGTTCGTTTGTTTTCACAAAATCTTCCGAGATGAAGGAGTGGGTTGCTCCAGAGTCAAATAATATGACGGCCGGTACGGAATTCACAGTAAACGTACCGAGCACGACTTCAGGAGCCTCCTGAGCTTCCTCCGCGCTGATGTGGTTGACGCGGGCACGAACCGCCTGGTTGGGTGCCACGCCTTGAGCTTGCTTGGGGTGGGGACACTGATGTGCATAGTGCCCTTCCTTGCGGCAGTTGAAGCAGACGACCGGCCTTCCTTGGCGATCCTTCAAGATCGGAGCCTTGGCGGCTAGTGTCGGCTGAGCGGCCGGAGCTGGTGGAGCGGGGCGAGGATACCCGGCTTTGGATCCACCGGTGGCGTGAGGCGGCCTGTAGGCGGGCCGAGGATGGTAGGCAGGCGCTGGTGGCGGAGGGACGAAGTGGGGCCTCTGAGAGTTTGCCTGCTGATGCTTGAAGGCGATCATTTTCCTCTTCTTGAGGTCTAGCTTGTTCTGCTCAGTCTCTTGAATGAGCGCTTTGTTGACTAGCCGTTGGAAGTCGGCGAAGTCGGCGGCGACGAGCTGGATGGACAGCTCACCCTTAAGTCCCCTGAGGAACTTGGCTTGGTGGAGGGCGTCGGTGCGCACTTCCTCCGGCGCGTAGCGGGCGAGGCGGTTGAACTCATGGAGGTACTCCATGATGGTCCGGTTGCCTTGCTGCAGGTCGCGGAACTCCTGCTGTTTTACCGCGATAACACCGGCGGGGACGTGGGCAGCACGAAAGGCGATGGTGAACTCCGCCCAAGTCACCACGTGGTCCTCTGGCTGGGACTCATGATAGTTGTCCCACCATTCAGCGGCGAGACCCTGGAGCTGGTGAGTGGCGAAGGCCACCCGCTCCCGGTCGGTGCAGGGGAGGAGGTCGAGCTTCTTTCCGATGGTGCGAAGCCAATCTCCGGCCTCCATCGGGTTGGTGGTGCTCGAGAAGATGGGCGGGCGCACGCGCAGGAACTCCGAGAGTTGCGGAGCGGGCGCGGGTGCTGGTGCGCGAGGGGCGGGTTCCCCGTTCTGCAGACGGTCCAACTGAGCCTGTTGGTTCTGCATTTGGGTGAGAAGGGCGGTGATCAGGTGGTTCTGATTCGCCATTGTTGGTGTAAAAGTTACACCAACAGGTTCTTAGTAGTTAAGAACAAACAAACAAGAGGTTTGTGTCTTTAGGACAAACTTGAGCCTCCGTAAGGATAACAACTCAAGAGGTCCGAATGTATGTGTTTGAACCACTGGTTCTGGATCCTTCTTACAAGGTACAAAGGGGGGTATTTATAGGGAGAAAAGCTAAAGGAATAGACCTATTTACCCTTATATTACAAATACCCTCAGTATTATAAACGAGGTTATACGTGGTAAAGTGCTGCAGGGCAGATAGATAAGCAGGGCATCCAATCAGTCACGTCGTCCTGCTTCGAAGCTTCCTTTCTCCTTTCGAAGGGTCCTCCGTAACTTCGCATCGTGGCACCCTTCGACCACGCTGACGTATCTTCGAGCATTAGTCGACCATCTTCGGGACTTCCTTAGAGCCTTCGGAGGGTCAACCTTTAAGTCGCGGAAATGAAGTAATTTCCCCCAACAGTAGCCCCTCGAATACGCCTTTCTGTAGATAACCTATTTTTTAGAAAGAAGGCAGTATACGAAAGGAACATTTTTAGTTCCTGACTTGAAGAAAATGCGAAGATACTATGATTTAGCTCGGAATATTAAGTCCAATATTTTAAAACGTTCGTCTCCGAATTTTGGCATAGTGAGGAAAACTCCCTAGAGCAGCCTGGCTTCGGAGCATGAGTGCTACGAGAGCAGTTACGGAGCGTGAACGTTGTACGGGCGGTTACGAAGTGTGGACGTCGTGGGGTGCCGTCAATATGACCGTTACGACGCAAATAGTCGTTACCCTCTGTAAAAAAGAAGTAACGGTCGATTTCTTCGATGGTTGCACGCCGTTTCACTTTCCAACCCCACCTGTCAGCGTCGGAAGCCGAACCTGCAGTGTGAAACTTCTCGAAGAGCAGTATAGATTGTGCGGTTATAAAAGGGGGAGAAAGGGATTACTGGAAATTTTTTACCGCATTCACCGTTCTTGCAATTCACCTTTCCCCTCAACCTTCTGCCCCTTCGAGCACCTGAGCGTAATGGCGAGAACCAGCCACACCACTCCTTTGGCGGCCAGCACTATGGCGCAACGGCAGGCATGGGCGGCATCAGCAGCCACGATAATGGCGGGGGGCCCGGGCGGCGGTTGGCCCAAGAACCCTCGGGCGCTCCGTCCGCCCTCCAAGAAGAAGATGGCCCAGAGCTTCGTTATTGGGCAATCAATGAGCACAGCGGAGTCCATCGAAGAGGCAGTAGATGGGAAGTTGGGAGCTGGAATGAGGACTCGTGTTCCTGGGACAGAGTCGACTCCCCGGCCTCGGCGCGGAGAAGTGGTAGTCTTCGAGGCATTCTTCGAAGCTGGCCTGGGGCTACCAGCCGTGGATTTCCTAGCAGAGGTACTAGACATGTTTCACATTACTCTGCCCCAGTTGTCTCCAAACGCCATCGTCCGCCTTGCTGTCTTTGAATGGGCTCTTCGGGCGGAAGGGTGTGAAGGGCGCTCCGAAATCTTCGCAGCAACCCACGAAGCTATCTGCCAGCCGAAGCCTCAAGATGGGCCTGGAGACTCGAAGGTGACTGTGGCTTTCGGTAGTGTCAATTTTCAGCTACGGCGGGAGCACGCTCTTCATTTCCCTGCGAAGGCCATAAACGATCGATGGTATACCAATTGGATACTTCGGTGGTTTTACGCTGAAGTAGGAGAAGACTCCCCCCTTTCGGGCCCTCTTCAAGAAATTTGGTTTCGGAAGGAAGCAGATATCTCTCCGAACCCTAGCCTGCTCTCGACGAGGCTAGGGCTGCTGGTTTCTGTGGCCCGTCGAATGAGCATGAGAGACCTGGCCGAAGAGTTCGTAGGCCTTCGGATCTCACCCCTCGGGGCCAGTTGGCCAATCTCCATCCCGCGAGCCTCGGAGGGGGACCTCCGAAACATAGGTACGTCCTTCTCCTGCTGCATCATTTTATATGAACACATTAATTATACTTATGCTTCTTATACCTTTTCCTTTTCAGCGGCGCCTCTGGCCTTATCTCCGGATGACATAGTCCGGGCTACCGAGCGAATTCTCGGGGCCCCTTCGGTAGCCGAGAGACAGAAGAGGCTGGAATTGGTAGGGAGTTGGGAGCGCTCGAACAGGGTGTGGAGAGCCCTCGGCATGGAGCCCCCGCCGCTTCCCGACTTCGCCCCGGCTGGAGCGGCGGCTCGCAAGAGGAAAGCAGCGGCCGAGCCCTCTAAAAAGGCCGGCAAGCAACCCGCTCAGAAGAAGGCGGTGAAGCAGCCTTCTCACTTGACGCCTGCTTCGTCCTCTTCATCGCCGGACGAGCGGAGCCCCACGCCCGAAGAGACAGAAGACTCTGGAGGTGCCACAGCAAAGGCCTTCGAAGATTACCTCTTGATCGACGAAGATATGGGGGAGGTCCCCACAAACCTCCCCAACCAAGAGGATGCTGACGACACCCTACTGGCTCCTCCTGCGCCTGTCAACGTGCAAGTAGAGTCAAACTCTCCCCCTGACTTGCCTGCACCAGAAAGGGTTTTAGCGGAGGTTGTGGCCCCGACGGACGAGACCGAGGCCAGGACTTCGGGGGATGATTTTGACAACATCCTCCGGATGTACGAAGTCCTGGAGGATCCAGCGATCCTTCCCCAAGCGGCTCTTGGAGGTATTTTCCCAAAGCTCTTTCTTTTTTCATCGGCCTTCGCTTGCTATCTGCAAAATATGTTAATTAACCTTGATAACTGAAACAGGTACCTCTTCAGGAATCGAGGCCTCGTTGGTGCCCGACGTCCCTACTTCCTCGGAGACAGTCACCCGGGCGGACCCTCCGGCTCCTCCGGGGGCTCCGAGCCCGGTGACGGAGAACGTATCCTTCGGAGCGGACGATGTGCTCCTTGGGACGGAATTGGCTCCGGCCGTGGCAACCTCGACTACTGACGGCGCCTCCGACAACGTGGCTCCAGCTGGAGGTGTGGCGGCCGAAGGTCAAGATGTTCTTGCCTCTCCCCCTTTCGTGCCGGGGAGGGGTAAGAGTATTTCCAGCTTGGGCCTTCGGGTTGATCAAGCAGCGCCCTCCGTTGGTAACTCAGAGGACGAGGCCGCCGAGGACGACACCCGGGCCTTATCTTGGCTCCCTCTTCTGGCTCCTTTCTTGGAGCATCGGAGCGGCCTTCGAAGGTTACTGGAGCCCCTGGCTGAGAAAAGCCAGGATATTGCCAATTCGGAGTTGATCTCCGCTTTAAGCGAAGTCAGGGCTTCGAATCTCAACACGGCCCTCGAAAGGGCTGCCCTACAGGTATGAAAAAGACACCGCAGTTGTTGTATTTTAACGATCGAAGCTTCTTTAGCACTTACTTTGTTTTCCTTGCAGCAATTCGCCCTTGCTAGAGCGGCAGCGACTTCCAGTGAGGTCGAAATTAACCGACTCAACCGGAAGGTTACAGCTCTTCAAACAGCCCTCGACGAGTCTACCGGGAGGTCTCTTCGGCTGAATGAGGAACTCTTGGAAGAGCGGAAGGCCAAAGCCGCGTCTGACGAAGCCTCTGAAGCCCTCCGCTCTCATGCCGAAGAAGTCGAAGCTGAACAAGTGGTTCTTCGTGCGGAGGTCGAGAGGCTTCGCCAAGAAGCGGCTGCTTCGAACGGCCGTATGGTTGAACTTCAAGGGGCTCTTAGCCAGGTAATGGCTCAGAAGAGTTCCTTGATGCTCCGGGTGGCCGCGTTGGACGCAACGGTTGCAAGCCTGGAAGCAGCAGATAAAAAGAATTCTAGTACTGCTGATCGTACCTTGGAAGCTCTTCAGGGTACGTTAGAGTACTTTGGCACCATGTGCCCTTCGACTTCTGCTGCAACCTTCGAGCCGCTCGACCGGAAGCTGACGAGGATCCAGGTAGCTTCGTCGCTGATGAAGAATTCCGGGGTACGGTACGGAGAGATCTCCGGACAGTGCGCCGGCATCGGGGTTCTTCGCCACCTCGAAACTCTTCGGGTTCCCCTTGCTCCGGTTGGTGGTTCGTCTCCTGGAGGCTTCGCGGATGATGACCTGCTGCGGCCGTCTCCGGAGGTGGCTTCGGCGTGGGAAGCTTTCCGATCAGTATGGAAGGCGGACCACAAGGTTGCTGCTAAGGCTTGGATCGACGAGGCCCGCCGGCAGAAGCAGGCTCAGGCGAAGCCACCACTCCCGACTTCGCCAGCGCCTTCGGTCCCAGCTCCGCCAACCGACCCGCAGGTCTAGCTGCTTAGGGCTGTTGTGTACCTGTGGTCTTGTAAACTTTGTTTAATTAATGAGAAAGTTATAAACAGTACTTGTCTTGGGTGTTCTTCTCTTTTTTAGGTTCTGTCATACCCTTCGAGCCCTGACTTCGTACTTTTGGAAACTACTGCCGAGCTTCGAACGGAGTGGGCAGTTCTTGAGAGTTTGAGGCCTTATCGCCGCTCTCGCTTTTCTGTTCCTCGCGGAGACGGGGGGGAAGTTACCCTTGAAGTACGAAGGGATGTTTTGTCTTACATTAAAGAGGAAGAACAGGAAGGGGGGTCTTCGTCCTCCGAGCCTGTTGACTGGTCCGATTCGGAGTACCAAGCTGGAAATCTTGCCGGGGCTGGCTCCGAAAGGCTCTTGACGTGGGCCGAACTTCAAGAGGAGCAGAAGAAGCTGCGAGCCTCGAAGAAAAAGAGAAGTTCCCGGCCTAAAAAGACTTCAAGCTCCGAAGGGCAAAGTAGCCGCAGGGGTCGAAAGGGCCTCCGTTTTTATTTGGGTCTAGATAGCAATTTTTCCTGATGTATGAATATAATATTTTAATGTGGAATGCTTCGACAGCATGCTGTGTGACTCCTATCCTCCTACCCCTCTTGTGGGTGGCGGAGCTTTTATCTTATATAATGGTTCGGTAGGCACAATGATTGCTTGAGCACCTGTATGCTTCGAATTATGCACATGTCACCCTCGATAAGTTAGACAAAAAATTTAAAGTCCTTAGACTCTTCTACGGATCCTAACAAGCCGGAGCCTGGAATCCGTAGGTTGGCCACCTACGGCTCTTTTACAGATACTTCGCACCCGGAGGCTTGAAATTCTGTTTTGTTTAAAGTCCTTAGACTCTTCTACGGATCCTAACAAGCCGGAGCCTGGAATCCGTATGTTGGCCACCTACGGCTCTTTTACAGATACTTCGCACCCGGAGGCTTGAAATTCTGTTTTGTTTAAAGTCCTTAGACTCTTCTACGGATCCTAACAAGCCGGAGCCTGGAATCCGTAGGTTGGCCACCTACGGCTCTTTTACAGATACTTCGCACCCGGAGGCTTGAAATTCTGTTTTGTTTAAAGTCCTTAGACTCTTCTACGGATCCTAACAAGCCGGAGCCTGGAATCCGTAGGTTGGCCACCTACGGCTCTTTTACAGATACTTCGCACCCGGAGGCTTGAAATTCTGTTTTGTTTAAAGTCCTTAGACTCTTCTACGGATCCTAACAAGCCGGAGCCTGGAATCCGTAGGTTGGCGGAGCCACTGAACCAATGGTTCGTAGCAAGCCCCTTGGGTTTTTCCGAGAAATGCTTGGCTCTTGCTAGCATCACCGACCTCCGAATGCGTCCATCCGGAGGGTTTGATGTTCGAAAGGCAAAACAAATCTCAACCCCTTAGCTTTATTTATAAAAGGAGTGTTACAAGTGATTACAAGGAAGCCTTAAGCATAATATCTCTTAAGGTGCTCCGCATGCCACGCGTGTTTCAACTCTTCTCCTTCTAAATTAGCTAATTTAAACGAGCCGGGGCGACCTGAGCGTAAGATAACATATGGTCCTTCCCATTTGTTTCCTAGCTTCCCCGGAGCTATTACATTTCGTAATACTAGATGACCTGGTTTTAACTCAGTTAATTTGACTTTTGGGTCATACCATGTCTTTGTGTGCTCTTGGTACTTCGTCAGGTTGGCGACAGCTCGAAGCCTTGTTTCTTCCGACAAGTCTATTGAAGCACCTCGATCACCTTCGTCTTCGTGTTGAATTACGCGAAGTGACTCCCCTTTGAGCTCCGTAGGGGTCATGGCTTCGTCTCCGAAGAGCAACCTGAATGGCGTGAAGCCGGTTGATCTAGTTTGCGTGGTTCGGATAGACCATAGAATTTTGGGTAGCTCTTCGACCCATAGGCCCTTGGCTAATCCGACGATTCGGCGATTTAACCCGGAGAGAATATTCCCGTTGGCTCGCTCGACGGCTCCGTTGGATTGCGGATGTCGTACTGCTGCGAAGCATAGCTTAATGCCCAGTTCCTCACAGAATGTTTGGAAGGCATCAGCTTCGAACTGGGTCCCATTATCCACTGTTAATTCTCTGGGGACTCCGAACCTGCATATAATATTCTGCCAGAAGAACCTTTGCACATTCTTTGATGTGATGGCTGTTAACGGCTCTGCTTCCACCCATTTTGAGAAGTATTCTATTGCTACGACCGCAAATTTCAATCCGCCTTTTGCTGGTGGGAAAGGGCCTATGAGGTCCATGCCCCATCTAGCCATCGGCCATACTGGGGCAATAACTTGGAGTTGAGCTGGCGGGCGATGGCTTCTTCGGCCCATCCATTGGCAGCCTTGGCACGTCCGAACTAAGTCTTCGGCGTCTCTGACGATCGTTGGCCAATAAAAACCTTGCCGAAGCGTCTTGCCTGCTAGTGCTCTGGGAGCTAGATGACTTCCACACAGCCCCTCGTGGATGCCTCGAAGTATGTCTTGTCCTTCAGGTTGAGAGATGCATCGAAGTAGTGGTGAGCATACCCCGGCTTTATATAGTACTTCTCCAATAAGTTTGTAATTGCGAGCTCTTGTTTGCACTCTTCGAGCTTCTTGGCCTTCCGGAGGGTCGTTGTTGCCCTGCAACATAGTTATTATTGGAGTTCGCCAGTCCGCAGCTTCAATACACATTACTTCTGACGAGGGTACTTGGTCAGCTGCTGGCTGCTCTAATTCTTCATAGAAAGCGCCCTCCGGGAGGTCTACTGCTCCTGCCGCGGCCTTCGCAAGAATATCTGCAAGTTGGTTTTCTGCTCGCGGTATGCTTCGAACTGTAAACCCTTTGAATGCTGATTCTGCCTTGCGGATTTCCTGAAGGTATTGCGCGAGATGTGGGTTTTTCGCTTGGAAGCTTTTATCAATGTGTCCCGCGACGACTTGGGAATCTGTCTTGATCATTATCCTTGTAGCTCCGAGTGCTTTAGCCTTTCGGAGGCCTAGCAAGATTCCTTCATACTCGGCGACGTTATTAGTGGTTCGAAAGTTAAGCCTTGCAGAGTACATTGCCTTTTGTCCTGACGGTGAAAAGATTACTGCCCCTGCTCCGGCACCTGATGCTTGATAGGCCCCGTCGGAGAATATTGTCCAGAAACCGTCGGAGGGTTCTTCCGGAGTCCATACTGCAGATGGAGTCCACTCTGCTACGAAATCTGCTATAATTTGAGATTTAACGGCCGTCCTTGCTGTGAAGGAGATTTCGAAGGGTGATAACTCGACTGCCCACTTTCCAACCCTGCCTGTGGAATCTTTGTTTCGAAGCATATCTCCAAGGGGATACGATGTGGGGACAATAAGGTTATGCGCCAAGAAATAATGCCTTAGCTTTCGTGAGGCCATTACCAAAGCATAAGCAAACTTTTCAAGCTCGGAGTATCTGATCTTGGCTCCTGATAATGCTTCCGAGACAAAATAAACTGGGTTTTGTACCAGCTTGTCCTTGAGCTCGACTTCTCGGACTAGTACTGCGCTTACTGCTGACCCTGTCGCTGCAAGGTATAAAAGCAATGTTTCCCCTGGAAGAGGAACAGTTAAGGTTGATAATGTTCCAAGGTAGGCTTTTATCTCTTCGAAGCTCTTTTGGCACTCCGGCGTCCAGCTGAAGCTTTCGGAGCCTTTGAGTGCCTTGAAAATTGGGAGGCTTCGCTCTGCCGATCTGGACAGGAACCTGCTGAGTGCTGCTAGCCTTCCTGCTAGCTTCTGTACTTGCTTCAAATTTTCAGGTGGGGCCATTCTTTGCAGTGCACTTATTTGCGTTGGACTGGCTTCGATTCCCCTGCTCGAAACTAAGTACCCTAGCAGCTTCCCTGCTTGTGCCCCGAATATACATTTTTCGGGATTGAGGCGTACTCCACATGTTCGGAGGCTCTCAAAAGTTTCATCTAAGTCTATGCTATGCTGATGCTTTTGAGCACTTTTATTACAATATCGTCCATGTAGGCTTCGACATTGCGGCCTATCTGATGGCCTAAAGCTTTAGCTATTAAGCGAGAAAAAGTGGCTCCGGTATTCCGTAAACCAAACGGCATTCTTACATAGCAGAATACTCCTGAAGGAGTTATGAAACTTGTCTTGGCCTCGTCTTCTTTCTTCAGCCATACTTGATGGTACCCGGAGTATGCATCGAGGAAGCTTAATAGTTCGGAGCCGGCTGTGGAATCTATTAATTGATCTATTCGGGGCATTGGGTAGGGGTCTCGCGGGCATGCTTTATTTAGTGATGTGAAGTCAATACACATGCGCCATTTGCTGGAATCCTTCTTCCTTACAAAGACAGGGTTGGCCAACCACTCGGTATGGGCCACTTCCCTGATAATGCCAGCTTTTAACAATTTTTCCACTTCGGCCTTGGCTAAGCTTGCTCTTTCTGTTGATAGCTTCCGGAGCCCCTGGCGCACTGGTTTGGCCTTCGGGTTGACGAGCAGACTGTGCTCGATGATGCTTCGGTCGACCCCCGTGATATCTTCGTCGGTCCAAGCAAACATGTCTAAATTCTTCTTGACGACTTCTTCTAATGAGGCTGTTATCTCCGGAGATAGCCCCTTGCCGAATTTTATTGGGTATTCTTTGTCGTCTTTTGAAATTATTCTTGTCTCGACATCACCCTCCGGGCTTGGTTTGAGCGAGGATCCCTTCGGGGGGCTCAAGGCTTCTGGTACTTCTTCGGCGCTCTCCGCCACATTGTGCACTTGTCGAGGGTCCAATGGCTGCCCGTGGCCATATTCTGTCCTTCTGGCTATAGCTTGGTCTCCTGAAATAGTGAGCACTCCACCTTGCGTGGGCATTTTGAGACAAAGGTAGTTGTGATGAGCTATGGCCCCGAATTGGTTTAACATCCCTCGTCCGAAGATAGCATTGTAGGCGTAGGGGGCATCCACCACGTCGAAAATCACCTCCTCTACTCGGGCCAGCGGCCCCTCTCCGAAGGCAACCTCGAGGCCTATTTGGCCGAGGGCATCGAGAGGCGGTCCTGAGAACCCTTGAAGTGGCCGGGCTGCAGGGAGTAGATGCTTCCGGGGTATGCACATCTGGTCGAAGGCTTGAACGAAGAGTATATCTGCGGAGCTCCCACCGTCCACCAGGATCCTCCGAACATCAGCCCCTGCTATATCAGCAGAGATGACTAATGGGTCAGCATGGGGAAACTTCACCCCTACTGCATCGCTGGTTGTGAATGAGATGGGTACACGGGACCATTCTGGCATCCCTTCAGCGGAACTTGAAGTCCCAATGTGCCCAACTTCTCGGACGTACTCACGGCGCTGTCTCTTGGACATGCTGCCGAGGGTCCCCCCTCCGGAGATGGGTAGGACCACTCTTTTGCCGCGGTCTTGCGGATCTTCGTGCCTTGGTGGTGGCATAATACTGGCCACTGGTAGCCGTATAGGGGCTTCGAGGGCACCGGCTCGGGCCACAGTTTGGACAGGCTCCGATCGTGCCGCAGGTGGAACCCGGTCCGAAGTACCCCTCCTGGTATTTCGGTCAATGTATTCACCCCGAAGGGTTAATATCGTCTTGCAGTCCTTCGTGTCATGGCTTCTATTATCGCCATGCACGCAGCAAAAATGACTCTGGCGCCTTCCAGGCACCCTTTCTTGAGGTACTGACGGCCCAGCCTTAAAATTTTTACCTGCTGGAAACTGGCCGGTGCCTTCGAAGCTGAAGGTGCAATATTTAGCACTTCCGAACGGAAATGCTTTTTTCCTCGCCTATACTCGCTAGGGCGGCTGTCTTGTGGAGGTTGTGGCGGAGCGGTAGCCTCTGGCTCTCTTTTGACTTCCCGGAGGGTGGGTAGTGCTGCCTCAGCTCGCCGAAGGCATCCTTCTTCTGCCTTGGCATATTGTTCGAAGTATGCCATGAGCTGTGCTACGGATGTTACCGGCTTCCGATGGAGTTTGCTGAGGAGGTCGGGGTTCAGCACCCCTTCTCGGGCAGCATCAACTACCGAAGAGGTAGTGAGGCCCTTGATCTGTGACTTGGTGTGGGCGAAACGTGTAAAGTATTCTCGGAGGGTTTCTCCTTCCCGCTGCTTTACTTGGAACAAACTTCCCGTGGACATCGGGGCTACGAAAGTGCCTTGGAAGTTGCTCACGAACTTCTTTTTGAGTAGTTCCCATGACTTGATCGATCCTGGTTTTAGGGACCAGAACCACCGGAGTGCCACACCTTCGAGAGCAAGTGGGAAGCATTTTGCCATGGTGCTTCGTACCCCTCCGCTTGCTTCTATAGCTAGGGCGTACGAGCGGGCGAACTCCCCGGGGTCCGACCCCCCGGAGTACTTGTGCAGCTTCGAGGCCTTGAACTTGGGGTCGAAAGGCACTCTTTGTAGATCAGGGTGCAGTGGAGATTCATTGTCGAAGGATGCATTCTCGGCCTCTTCCTGGACTTGTATAACTTCTGGGGGGTTGTGGCCTCCATCGTCTGGAGGCCCTCTTGGAGTTTCAGTGGAGGCTTGAGTGCGGAGTCTGTCGGCGGCTTCCTGCCTCCATCTGGATACCTCCTCCTGAAGCCTGGCTAGCTGCGTAGCCTCGGTCTCGGGAGGGCCTTCGTCTTCGTCGGAGGGAACTTCAGGGTCTCGGCTTGCTGCGTAGTCGGTTTGAAGCATTGTAGGGGGGGGTAGAGGGCCCCGGGGCGCTCGACGCCCATCGGTTCCGGCAGGAGCCGTCGGATTAGCTGAGGGTCCGGCTCCGTTGGTCCGAGGGGACCTTCGAAGGGGACCTGCAGCCTGACCACGCTTCGGAGGCATGGTTAGTCGATGAGGTGGGGTTACTGGAGATGGAAGGCTTCGAACGACTCGGGGGGGTCGAGGGAAGGCCTTCGGGCTGCCCTAAGAAGCCCTTAACTGAAGGGTGCGCGGAATCTCAGGATTCCGAGGCTCCCCCCGTAAGTTTTCTTCAGAGTGCAGTTAGCAGTAGAGAACAAGCTTTTAGAACTTGGATCCCCACGGACGGCGCCAACTGTTGGTGTAAAAGTTACACCAACAGGTTCTTAGTAGTTAAGAACAAACAAACAAGAGGTTTGTGTCTTTAGGACAAACTTGAGCCTCCGTAAGGATAACAACTCAAGAGGTCCGAATGTATGTGTTTGAACCACTGGTTCTGGATCCTTCTTACAAGGTACAAAGGGGGGTATTTATAGGGAGAAAAGCTAAAGGAATAGACCTATTTACCCTTATATTACAAATACCCTCAGTATTATAAACGAGGTTATACGTGGTAAAGTGCTGCAGGGCAGATAGATAAGCAGGGCATCCAATCAGTCACGTCGTCCTGCTTCGAAGCTTCCTTTCTCCTTTCGAAGGGTCCTCCGTAACTTCGCATCGTGGCACCCTTCGACCACGCTGACGTATCTTCGAGCATTAGTCGACCATCTTCGGGACTTCCTTAGAGCCTTCGGAGGGTCAACCTTTAAGTCGCGGAAATGAAGTAATTTCCCCCAACAGCCATCATCTCTGCCAAGGTGGGGTGGTTGGCGGAAGGCGACCCAGACTGACGTGGGCCCGTTGCACCCCAGTTGGGTACAACACCCTCGGGCGCATCACGGCTTCCTCCTGCTCCGTTGTTGGAACCGGTGTTCTGGTGGTCGGCCATCTTCTGAATACACATAGTGATAAAACAAAGATGACGAAACAATAATACAACCAAAATACCAAGCACATAAATATATAGAGTGGCATAAATTGTTCATTACAATTAAGATCTTATTCTACCCACAACACACTCGTCGTGGGTAGCACCACATACAAAATTATGCTTTTATTAAAGTAGCGACTCCTAACGCCTACTCGCCACCGGAGGCGGTCTCCGTGCTCTCGGAACCACGAGTACGCGGCTTCGAAGGGATGGCTGTCGCGCCCCGATTTAATAAATCAGGACTTTATTGAAATTCCATAGAAAATCAATAAAACAAGACGTTCATCATGCGACCACGTACAATACGGACAATCATTCACGGTTCGTAGACCGCATTAATACAAAAGTGAATAAAGATGAAGAGAAACTAATAAAACAAGGGTCCTAGATGAACGCCTCCTTCCAGTCTCGCCTTGACTGGGTCGCTACTCCAGACCTTCATCCTCCTCGTAGTAGACAGGCTCTGATGTTGTAAGTCAACGGGGTGAGTACATATGTACTCAGCAAGCCACCGAATGCAAATATAATGCAAGGTAATAACAAGGGAGATAGTGGCTAATTTAGCGGAAGCGGCATATTTGTAAAGCTTTAAATGAGAGCAGTTTATTAGTACGGAAAAGTAAACATGTGCATGTGTATCATCATCTTCTAACTCGAGGGGTACAGTCAGCCCCACCTCGCTCAACAGTCCTTACGTGCCATGAATAACTTGATCATTCAAACAATTGTAAACTAACTGCGAGTAGTCACACAACCCGCCCTTGACCGTGGGCTCGGCTTTTCGAAAAGATTAAATTACTCTGATCAGAGATGTACCACTGTACCCACAAGGCACGCACTCATCACCTACACCGAAGTGTAACGAGATGACCCATCACACGGGAACTCGTGCCAAAACCTTCCATATAGTCCTCCCCGACTCAATAGCACCCTCTTATGGGTTTCATATGGTGTCCCGACGCATCGGAGCCCCACCATACCCCCCCTTGAGCCTCGTCGGTACAAGTCGCCCGCAGGCTAGCCCCTTGCCCCCTCCTCTATGGTGCATCGAGCCGGAGTATTCCATACTTCCAGTTAGGACTTACCCATTAGACTTGTGGTTGGTACGGAAGTGCTTTGCAACAGATCCCGCAGACCGGTCCTTATAGTGCCCCGGGTGCGACAAACCAGTGCCCGAGCTTGCACCCGGAACCCACCATACTTATAACCTAGCCAACTCCAACAGAGTCCAGAGACGAGAATAACAGGGAAATTCATATACAGAATCCAGCTATCTACGACTCGTTCTTTTTATCCTATAGCAGTTGTGCCGGTACATTGGGCACTAGCTAATATTTTTATAGTAGAGTGACAAGGAGTTAAGGCTCAATAAGCATGGCTTGGGTTTGCACACAAGGACGGGGATCTAATAAATATAAGTGTAAGGCTTGAATATTTGACTAATGCAATATTAACCTATGGGTTATAGCGATAATTTATTGAAACATGGGCTCAATATGATCAACTGTTTCCACAGAGATGGTCGATGACTTGCCTTGCTCAGCAAATGGGGATGGAGGAACCTCGGGGTAGAACTCCTGCTCCTCGACGAACTCGTAGTCTTCTCGATACGGAAAATAAACAATACATTCAATAAACAGATAAAATCCACCAAATAACAAACATACATATTTGTGGGTTTTATTATGTTGAATAAAGCTTCATTATTCTGATGTTTGGTGAATAAACAATAATCTTATTTTTCTCAAGGCTTTTCTCATTTATTTTCCTGAATTATAGTTTATCCCTAAGGGGTTTTTATTCTTTTATTTATTAAGAATATTTTGGGTAACAGTAACATACTGTTTTTATTGCATTAATGTGTAGAGAATATTATTCTGGATTTAACAAGATTTGAATGGTGAAATTTGGAGTTAAAATGAGCAAGATATGAATTTTCAAAGTTTAAATCAATTTTCTGAAATTTTATTTAAACTAAAAACAGTCCCTGGTCCACGGTGAACCAGGCTCACCGTGAACCCGTGACTATGCGCGTGGACCGGCCGATCCAGAGCCGTCGGATCTGGATCTGGCGGCCAGGCGCGAGGCGGGAGGGGTTAAGTGAAATCGGACGGTCCAGATTAAAACATAGCGAACGGTTACGCGTGGACGCACGAGATTGATCCTGGGGTTTAAGTAACGATCGACGGCTGCGATCGCTCCGTACCCCTTTGACCAGATCTACGGATGAGATTAAATCCCGAAGGGATTTAATCTGGGCCCTTCGCTCGCGATCGTGCGGCTCAGATGGAATCCGGCACGGCACGCGCTAAGGGGTCGAGTACCGCCTTCGTCTCCGGCGACGGCGGGCTCGGGTGCGGCCACGGTGGCGACGGCGAGGGCTTAGGGGCCTAGCTAGGGCCAAAATGGAACGCGGGGAGGATAGCGACCACGATGGTACCTCTGGCGGCGACGGAGGGCGACAGACGGCGGCCGGCGGCGAGGGTAGACGAAGTAGAGCGTTCGGGTGCTTGTCGGCGACGGTGATACGGCGGTGTCCACGGCCAACGGAAGGGTGGCCGAGGACGGGCGGTGGTCGACGATCACTCCGGTGGCGGTGGCTAGGGCGAAGGGGGTCGGGATCGACGGCGATCACTCGCCGGAGGTGGAGCAGAGCCGAAGCTCGAAGAAGAGGGCGACGGCGCTCTGGAAGGCTTCGGTTAGGGCTTAGGAGGTGTGGGCGGAGTGCGGTGAGCCGAGGGGTTTTTATAGGGGTCACCGGCGATGTATAAGGCAGGGCAAGCGGAGGAAACCCGAAGGGTTTCTCTTTTTGCGCCGGCGAGGGTTCCATCTGCGTGGGCGAGCTTCCATTCCTGCTAAAACGCGTGGCTTGAAGATGGAAGGGGGTCGGCGGTGCTTGGGGAAAGTGATCCGAGGGCGATCGAGCGAGATCGGGCGGCCGGTGGCGTGGAAGCAGAAGGCAATCGCCGGAGAGGGGAAGGGGAGCGATCCCCTTCCATCGAAGACGAAGGATCTGACAGGTGGCCCCCACCTGTCAGCGACCGAACCAGAAAAGGAAGGGCCGACAGGCGGGCCACGGCTGTCAGTGGGTGAACGCGGGCGCACAGAGGCTGACTGGTGGGGCCGAGGCGGGGTGCGAGCGGGAGGAGAGAGGGGAGCGGCGCCGACAGGCGGGACCCACTCGCCAGAGAGAGAGCAGTGATGGGCTGGGCCAAAAAGGCTTTAGGAGGGAGTTTTAGGGTTTAGGCCCAATAAGGTTAAGAATTGATTTCTGATTTAAAATAATTCCAGAAAATCGAATATTTGATTAAGGGTTGAATCACTGCTGATAAAAATTTGTAAAAATTTCTAAAATTATATTTTGGTCTCTAGTTCATCTCATAAAATTTTTAGGTCCAAATTTTGAGTATTTCTCCCTGTTTGGCTTTATTTAGGCTCTTTTGTGATTTCCTCTTTAATAATAAATCCAAAAATGATTTAAATAATATTTTCTTTTATTTTAATTTCTGGGGTGTTACAATCCTATCCCCCTTACAGAGAATCTCGTCCTCGAGATTCGGATCAATCCTCGAATAGCTCAGGATGCTGTGCCTTGAGTTCATCTTCTTTTTCCCATGTAGCTTCCTCTACTGGGTGATTGCTCCACTGCACTTTGCAGAAACGGATGACTCGACTCCTGGTGGTTCTTTCTTTGACTTCCAATATCTTGTCTGGTTTTTCCACATAGGTCAGATCTTCTTGGACATCCAACTGCTGAAGATCCACTTGCTCCGTGGGGACGCGGAGACACTTCTTGAGTTGAGACACATGGAACACGTCATGCACTCCAGCTAACGAGGGCGGTAGTTTCAACTGATAAGCTACTTCGCCTTGGCGTCGAATAACGGGAAATGGTCCAACATATCGAGGGGCCAACTTTCCTCTCATGTTAAACCGTTGAGTTCCACGGAGAGGCGTGACTCGTAGGTAGACATGATCTCCTTCTTCAAAGGCTAGGTCTCGGCGACGATTGTCTGCGTAGCTCTTCTGTCGCGATTGGGCTGTCTTGAGTCGGTCTCTGATGATCCGTACTTTCTCTTCAGCTTCACGAAGAATGTCTGTTCCGAATACTTGGGATTCACCCGTTTGGTCCCAAAGTAGAGGCGTTCTGCACTTACGTCCATATAGGGCCTCAAAAGGAGACATCTGAAGACTGGCTTGATAACTATTGTTGTATGAAAATTCTGCATATGGCAAGCTCTTGTCCCAAGTGGCTCCAAAGTCCAAAACACATGCCCGAAGCATATCCTCTAGTATCTGATTTACCCTTTCTGTTTGTCCATCTGTCTGAGGATGGTAGGCGGTACTGAAATTCAATCTCGTGCCCATCTCTTCTTGGAGGTTCTTCCAAAAGCGAGAGGTGAACTGACTTCCTCGGTCAGACACTATCTTCTTGGGCACTCCATGAAGACATACTATCCGGGCCATATATAGCTCTGCTAGCTTAGGGCCACTGAAGGTCGTCTTGACGGCTATGAAATGAGCCACTTTCGTAAGCCGATCGATGATCACCCAAATAGAATCATATCCAAGTTGGGTTTTTGGTAATCCGGTGATAAAATCCATACCGATCTCTTCCCACTTCCATTCCGGCACTTTAAGTGGCTGCAACAATCCTGCAGGTCTCTGATGTTCAGCTTTTACTCTTCTGCAGGTGTCACACTCGGCGACGAACTGGGCAATCTCTCTTTTCATGCTGACCCACCAATAGCGTTCCTTCAGATCCAGGTACATCTTGGTACTGCCGGGGTGAATGGAGTACATTGTCTCATGGGCTTCCCTTAGGATAAGAGTCTTTATTTCAGGTTTATCTGGCACACATATCCGAGTTCCAAACCATATGGTGCCATTCTCGTCCTCTGAATATCCGGGGGCTTTTCCTTGTCTCATGTTCTTCTTAATGGCAGCTATATCCGGGTCCTCTGACTGAGCTTCACGAATCTGCTCAAACAAGACAGGTTGGGTCTCCAAGGTGGCTAGATATGCTCTGGTGGTCAACCCAAGATTCAACTTTTCCATCTCCCTACATAACAAGGGTGCGTGTTCTTGAATCATCATGGCTGTGCAATATCCCTTGCGACTCAATGCATCAGCTACCACATTAGCTTTTCCGGGGTGGTAGTGAATACCTAAGTCATAGTCCTTTATCAATTCCAACCATCGTCTTTGCCTCAGATTAAGGTCAGGCTGTGTGAAGATATACTTCAGGCTCTTGTGATCCGTAAAGATTTCACAGCGATTTCCAACCAAATAGTGCCTCCAAATTTTGAGGGCGTGCACTACGGCGGCTAATTCCAAATCATGGGTCGGATAATTCAACTCATGGGGTCTCAATTGTCTGGAGGCATAAGAGATGACTTTTCCATCTTGCATGAGAACACATCCCAATCCTTGGCGAGATGCGTCGCAATAGACATGGAAGTCTTTGCGGATATCTGGTAGGGTCAGTATAGGTGCAGACACCAAACGAGTCTTGAGGGTGCGGAAACTTTCCTCGCATTCAGGAGTCCATTCAAACTTCTCTCCTTTCTGCAACAACTTGGTCATTGGCTTGGCTATCTTCGAAAAATTCTCGATGAATCTTCGGTAATATCCGGCCAATCCCAGAAAACTTCGTATCTCAGATACGTTTGTGGGTGGCAGCCAATCCGTAACGGCTTCTACGGTGGCAGGGTCTACTGCGATTCCTTGCGCGGAGATGATGTGTCCAAGGAACTTTACTTCTGCCGTCCAAAACTTGCATTTGCTGTACTTGGCATACAATTGGTGTTCCCTTAGTTTTCCTAAGGTTAACCGGAGGTGAGTCTCGTGCTCCTTCTGGTCCTTGGAATAGATAAGGATGTCGTTTATGAAGACTACAATGAACTTGTCCAGATATTCCATGAATACCTTATTCATCATATTCATGAAGAATGCAGGGGCGTTGGTCAATCCAAAGGACATAACCGTACACTCATATAATCCATAGCGGGTCGTGAAAGCAGTCTTGGGTATGTCCTCCTCTCGGATTCTTAGCTGGTGGTAACCAGACCGCAGGTCGATCTTCGAGAATACCGTAGCTCCTTTGAGCTGATCGAAGAGATCATCGATCCGAGGCAATGGGTACTTATTCTTGATTGTTACCTCATTCAAGGCGCGATAATCCACACACATACGCTTTGCCTTGTCTTCTTTCTTCTCGACGAAGATGACGGGGGCACCCCATGGTGACGTGCTAGGCCTGATGTAGCCTTTCCTCTCAAGATCCTCCAACTGTTGCTTCATCTCAGCTAATTCATTGGCGGCCATCCGGTATGGTCGCTTATAGATAGGGGTGGTTCCAGGCACCAAGTCAATCCTGAACTCGATGTCCCTCTTAGGTGGCATCCCTGGTAGATCCTCTGGGAATACATCTGGGTACTCACTGACTACTGGTATCTCCTCCAAGGTAATCTGATGTAGCCTTGTCCTTCCGACCTTCATGCTGGGCATCTGGAATGTGACCATAATCCCTTCTTCATTAGTCACCGTTACTTTTCTCTGGGCACATTCTATCACACCTTGATGTTTGTTTAGCCAATCCATCCCTAGAATGAGGTCCAAACCTTGACATTCTATTAGGATGGGGTCGGCCCAAAATATCGTGCCTTGGATATCTACCCATACCCTTGGACTAAAGGAACAAGCGAGGGTTTGCTTTCCTGGGGTTGCTATTAGTACTGGCCTGGGTAGTTCACTTATGTCCAGTGCATTATTTTCCACAAAAGCAGTTGATATAAAGGAGTGGGTAGCTCCGGTGTCAAATAATACCACTGCATGTGATGAATGAACCATAAACTTACCCATGACAATCTCTGGTGCAGCCTGGGCTTCTTCGGCGGAGACGTGGTTCACTTTGGCGCGGACGGCGGGGTTGGAGGTGACTCCTTGAGCTCTCTTGGGGTGGGGGCACTGGTGGGAGTAGTGTCCCTCTTGACGGCAGTTGAAGCACACCACAGGCTTGCCATGCCTGTCTCTCAAGACCTCCGGCTTCTTAGTCGGGGCGACTGGGGCGGTAGGTGCGACTGGAGCGGCACGAGGTTGGCTGGCTCCGGCGTTGGCAGCTGGTGGCGCCGGGCGATACACTGGCCGGGGGTGGTACTGTGGCGCTGGTGGAGGTGGAGCAAAGCGGGGTCTTTGGGCCATTCCTTGATTCTGCCTGAAGGCAATCATGCGCTTCTTCCTCAGGTCGACCTTATTTTGCTGGGTCTCCTGCATGATAGCCTTATTCACCAACTTCTGGAAGTTGGCGAAGTCTCCAGAGATAAGCTGTAGAGACAGCTCATCCTTCAGTCCCCGGAGGAACTTAGCCTGCCTGGCCGCATCCGTACGAACCTCTTCAGGTGCGTACCTGGCCAATCTGTTGAACTCATGCAGATATTCTGTTACGGACCTGCTCCCCTGCTGCAGGTCCCTAAACTCCTGTTGCTTCTGAGCTACAATGCCGTCGGGGATGTGAGCGGCACGGAAGGCAGCTGAGAACTCTGCCCAAGTGTGGGCGTGGCCCTCGGGCAGAGTCTCGCGGTGGTTGTCCCACCACTCAGCGGCGGGACCATGCAGCTGGTGGGTGGCGAAGGCCACCCTCTCCTGCTCAGTGCAGGTCAGGAGATCGAGTTTCTTCTCGATCGCCCGCAACCAATCCCCAGCCTCCATGGGGTTGGTGGTGCTTGAGAAGGTCGGTGGGCGGACTCGGAGGAACTCTGAGAGCTGAGTTGCGGGAGCGGGAGCTGGTGTGGCGGGTCGGGGCAGCTCGGGCTGTTGGTGGAGGCGGAAGAAGTGAGCCTGCTGCTCTTGCATTTGCTGCTGCTGCTGCTGCATCTGGTGCAGGAGGGCTGAGACCAACTGGTTTTGAGTGGCCATCATTTCAGCCACGGTGGGGTGGTTGGCGATTGGGGCCTGCCTCTGCCCGGTGGCTCCCCATTGTGGCAGGTTGCCACTCTCCCCTCCGTTCTGAGGAGCGTCTGATCCCTGGGTGTTGGTCATCCTGGAATTTCCAATGTACACACATTTATTTTGGGTGAACTTCTTTATATTTATTTCAAAAGAATACCGTTCTTGCGGTTACACTTATTTATTTCCTCATTCATGCCTTATATTTGACATGAATGTTGAATACAAGCAATCAAAATAAAAAGAAAAACAATCAATCGTAATACTACGTCTAAGGCAGCTCGGGGGACGGCTCGATCTCGGGCTCGTGGGAGACGGGCGGGGTCGAGGAACTGGATGGTCTGGCGGGTGGTGCACTGCGGGAGATCCTCTTGGGCCTCACTGTGGGAGTCTGAATGGGTTTCTTCCGGCGAGGCGGAAGAGGTGCGATCTCCTCTATGTCCTTCTTCAACTCTCTGAGCTGCTGACGAAGCTGGGTATGGACCATGGCGCCCTGGCGCAGAAGCTCGTTCTGACGTCTCAACTCCTCTACCTCAAGGGTCAACAGCGGGTTCTGCTCTAACTGTCGACGGAGCTCGGCGTTCTCCCTGGTCAGGTTCTCCGAAGTGTGGCGGTAGAAGTCGATGGTGTCGTGCTGGCTGTCTGCGTCGAGGACTGCCTCTGTGTGGAGGTTATCCATGGCCTCCAAAAGTCTCATCGTGCGGGTGATGGCGGAGCTGCTCTGGGTGAGGGGGCTGATGTAGATGCTGCGGTGACTCCCGGGTGTGCGCATGGGCATGAAGCGGTAGACGGTGTCGCGGAGGTGGCAGTCGTAGACCAGGCGAAGCTCAGCGAGGGACTGGAGAGCGGCTCGCTGGCTGGCCACCACGAATGAAGGTCCTCCAACTCCATGGGTGTAGAAGGGTGGCTGCGTGGAAGAGGGGCGGATCACAACCGTGACCTCGCAGTAGCTCTCGTTCGCATCGGGAAAAATCCCGTGGAACGCAGGCTCATGGGGAAACCCCAAAAAGTCGACGAGTACGCGAAGCTCGCGGATGAATCCGGCCTCGTCACGAAGAGTCCCGCTCATGGTATGAACCGGCATCTACAAAAGAGAGAAAATTTTTGTGAAAATTTTAGAAGATGAGAGGATAAGTAATCTTTTGTAAAATATAGTGAATATATATAAGTCCTAAGGTCAGGTCTGTTTGGCTTCCTACAGTCAAGTCGGCTCTGATACCATCTTGTCGCGCCCCGATTTAATAAATCAGGACTTTATTGAAATTCCATAGAAAATCAATAAAACAAGACGTTCATCATGCGACCACGTACAATACGGACAATCATTCACGGTTCGTAGACCGCATTAATACAAAAGTGAATAAAGATGAAGAGAAACTAATAAAACAAGGGTCCTAGATGAACGCCTCCTTCCAGTCTCGCCTTGACTGGGTCGCTACTCCAGACCTTCATCCTCCTCGTAGTAGACAGGCTCTGATGTTGTAAGTCAACGGGGTGAGTACATATGTACTCAGCAAGCCACCGAATGCAAATATAATGCAAGGTAATAACAAGGGAGATAGTGGCTAATTTAGCGGAAGCGGCATATTTGTAAAGCTTTAAATGAGAGCAGTTTATTAGTACGGAAAAGTAAACATGTGCATGTGTATCATCATCTTCTAACTCGAGGGGTACAGTCAGCCCCACCTCGCTCAACAGTCCTTACGTGCCATGAATAACTTGATCATTCAAACAATTGTAAACTAACTGCGAGTAGTCACACAACCCGCCCTTGACCGTGGGCTCGGCTTTTCGAAAAGATTAAATTACTCTGATCAGAGATGTACCACTGTACCCACAAGGCACGCACTCATCACCTACACCGAAGTGTAACGAGATGACCCATCACACGGGAACTCGTGCCAAAACCTTCCATATAGTCCTCCCCGACTCAATAGCACCCTCTTATGGGTTTCATATGGTGTCCCGACGCATCGGAGCCCCACCATACCCCCCCTTGAGCCTCGTCGGTACAAGTCGCCCGCAGGCTAGCCCCTTGCCCCCTCCTCTATGGTGCATCGAGCCGGAGTATTCCATACTTCCAGTTAGGACTTACCCATTAGACTTGTGGTTGGTACGGAAGTGCTTTGCAACAGATCCCGCAGACCGGTCCTTATAGTGCCCCGGGTGCGACAAACCAGTGCCCGAGCTTGCACCCGGAACCCACCATACTTATAACCTAGCCAACTCCAACAGAGTCCAGAGACGAGAATAACAGGGAAATTCATATACAGAATCCAGCTATCTACGACTCGTTCTTTTTATCCTATAGCAGTTGTGCCGGTACATTGGGCACTAGCTAATATTTTTATAGTAGAGTGACAAGGAGTTAAGGCTCAATAAGCATGGCTTGGGTTTGCACACAAGGACGGGGATCTAATAAATATAAGTGTAAGGCTTGAATATTTGACTAATGCAATATTAACCTATGGGTTATAGCGATAATTTATTGAAACATGGGCTCAATATGATCAACTGTTTCCACAGAGATGGTCGATGACTTGCCTTGCTCAGCAAATGGGGATGGAGGAACCTCGGGGTAGAACTCCTGCTCCTCGACGAACTCGTAGTCTTCTCGATACGGAAAATAAACAATACATTCAATAAACAGATAAAATCCACCAAATAACAAACATACATATTTGTGGGTTTTATTATGTTGAATAAAGCTTCATTATTCTGATGTTTGGTGAATAAACAATAATCTTATTTTTCTCAAGGCTTTTCTCATTTATTTTCCTGAATTATAGTTTATCCCTAAGGGGTTTTTATTCTTTTATTTATTAAGAATATTTTGGGTAACAGTAACATACTGTTTTTATTGCATTAATGTGTAGAGAATATTATTCTGGATTTAACAAGATTTGAATGGTGAAATTTGGAGTTAAAATGAGCAAGATATGAATTTTCAAAGTTTAAATCAATTTTCTGAAATTTTATTTAAACTAAAAACAGTCCCTGGTCCACGGTGAACCAGGCTCACCGTGAACCCGTGACTATGCGCGTGGACCGGCCGATCCAGAGCCGTCGGATCTGGATCTGGCGGCCAGGCGCGAGGCGGGAGGGGTTAAGTGAAATCGGACGGTCCAGATTAAAACATAGCGAACGGTTACGCGTGGACGCACGAGATTGATCCTGGGGTTTAAGTAACGATCGACGGCTGCGATCGCTCCGTACCCCTTTGACCAGATCTACGGATGAGATTAAATCCCGAAGGGATTTAATCTGGGCCCTTCGCTCGCGATCGTGCGGCTCAGATGGAATCCGGCACGGCACGCGCTAAGGGGTCGAGTACCGCCTTCGTCTCCGGCGACGGCGGGCTCGGGTGCGGCCACGGTGGCGACGGCGAGGGCTTAGGGGCCTAGCTAGGGCCAAAATGGAACGCGGGGAGGATAGCGACCACGATGGTACCTCTGGCGGCGACGGAGGGCGACAGACGGCGGCCGGCGGCGAGGGTAGACGAAGTAGAGCGTTCGGGTGCTTGTCGGCGACGGTGATACGGCGGTGTCCACGGCCAACGGAAGGGTGGCCGAGGACGGGCGGTGGTCGACGATCACTCCGGTGGCGGTGGCTAGGGCGAAGGGGGTCGGGATCGACGGCGATCACTCGCCGGAGGTGGAGCAGAGCCGAAGCTCGAAGAAGAGGGCGACGGCGCTCTGGAAGGCTTCGGTTAGGGCTTAGGAGGTGTGGGCGGAGTGCGGTGAGCCGAGGGGTTTTTATAGGGGTCACCGGCGATGTATAAGGCAGGGCAAGCGGAGGAAACCCGAAGGGTTTCTCTTTTTGCGCCGGCGAGGGTTCCATCTGCGTGGGCGAGCTTCCATTCCTGCTAAAACGCGTGGCTTGAAGATGGAAGGGGGTCGGCGGTGCTTGGGGAAAGTGATCCGAGGGCGATCGAGCGAGATCGGGCGGCCGGTGGCGTGGAAGCAGAAGGCAATCGCCGGAGAGGGGAAGGGGAGCGATCCCCTTCCATCGAAGACGAAGGATCTGACAGGTGGCCCCCACCTGTCAGCGACCGAACCAGAAAAGGAAGGGCCGACAGGCGGGCCACGGCTGTCAGTGGGTGAACGCGGGCGCACAGAGGCTGACTGGTGGGGCCGAGGCGGGGTGCGAGCGGGAGGAGAGAGGGGAGCGGCGCCGACAGGCGGGACCCACTCGCCAGAGAGAGAGCAGTGATGGGCTGGGCCAAAAAGGCTTTAGGAGGGAGTTTTAGGGTTTAGGCCCAATAAGGTTAAGAATTGATTTCTGATTTAAAATAATTCCAGAAAATCGAATATTTGATTAAGGGTTGAATCACTGCTGATAAAAATTTGTAAAAATTTCTAAAATTATATTTTGGTCTCTAGTTCATCTCATAAAATTTTTAGGTCCAAATTTTGAGTATTTCTCCCTGTTTGGCTTTATTTAGGCTCTTTTGTGATTTCCTCTTTAATAATAAATCCAAAAATGATTTAAATAATATTTTCTTTTATTTTAATTTCTGGGGTGTTACAATGGCGGGCTCGAGAAAATTCTCGATGATGGAGTCGGAGACGAGGCCGGGGCGTGGTGTAGGGGCGCTGGTGGAGGGTCTGGCGGGGGAGGGTCGTGGCGAGATCCTCTTGGGGCGAGGGAGGGGCTCACGGATGGGCTTCTTCTTCCTTGGAAGAAGAGGAACCATTTCCGCAATATCCTTCTGCAGCTGCATGATCTTGCGCTGCAACTCGCCATTCTGCTGGATCAAGTTCTTCATTTCTTCACGAAGGAACTCAACCGCCTCATGGTGCTCGTCGGCGTCGAGCACCGCCTCGGTGTGGAGATCATCCATGGCCTGTAGAAGACGCGACTGCCGGGCCATGACCCGATCACGCACGGAGTGAACTCCGAGGTAGATGCTACGGTGGGCTCCGGGAGTACGCTTCGGCATGAGCCGGAAGGACGAGTTCTGAAGACGATCGTCGTAGATCATCCTCAGCTCCATGAGGGCTTGGAGGGCGACTCGTTGGCACGCGACGTCGAAAGTCGGGCCTCCAAGTGCGGTGGTGTAGGGCGGCAGGTGTTCTCCGGAGCCGTGGACGGTGAGGGAGACGTCGCAAGGTCCGGCGAACTCGTCGGGATATACTCCTTGGAATTCGGGTTCGAAGAGGAACCCGAGGAAGGTGAGCATCATGCGGAGCTCCCGGACAAAGCCCTCGTAGTGGCGGCAGTAACTGTGGACTTGGTAGACAGGCATCTACAAAACAGCAAGTTGAATAAAAGTGAGGAGAGGAACAAAGTTTATGAAGTAGATTTTCGAGAAATAATTTCCTATGGCTAATGGCTAGGCGGGTCTGTTTGGCTTCCTACAGTCGAGTCGGCTCTGATACCATCTTGTAGCGCCCCGATTTAACAAATCGAGACATTATTGAATTTCCATAGAAAAACAATAATACAAGAGGTTCATCATGCGACAACGTACATACGACAATATCCATGGTACGCAGACCATATTTATTACATCAAAGTTTTAGTAAAAACAGTAATCAAATAATTAAACAGCGGCATGACGAACATCTTCTTCAGGATCTTTCTTCTCGACTGGGTCACTACTCCAGACCGTCCTCAAAGTAAGCATCCTCTGTGGGGTCCAACGGGTATGAGTACAAAAAGTACTCAACAAGCCACCGCAAATGCAAGTAATAATTCAGGATAATAAACAAGGAAGGGTAATGGCTAACATTGCGGAATAGTACAGTTTCAGTTATTGCATTTAGTGTGATCATATTTTAATCATGCGGAAAGTAAACATGAACACCATCAACATCAACTAACTCGAGGGGTACAGTCAGCCCCACCTCGCTCAACAGTCCTTACATGTCAATCCATCATGCACATACATATTCAAAGTAAACTAACTGGGGGATGTCACGCAACCCGCCCTTGACCGTGGGCTCGGCTTTTCGAAAAGATTTAAGACTCTGATCAGAGATGTACTACTGTACCCACAAGGCACGCACTCATCCCAAACGAGATGACCCATTTCACGAGAACTCGTGCCAAAACCTCAACATGAGATGTTCCAAGCGATAACCACCCGCTCTAGGTTTCGCCGGCGCGCCGGGCCGCATCCCGGCTAACGTCGCACCCCCTTTTGCGCCACATTGGTACAAGTCACCCGCAGGTGCAACTTGACCCATCTCCAATTGGTGGCCTCGGTTTGGAACAACCCATACCTCAGTTAGGACTTACCCACTAGACTTGTGGTTAGTACGTAAGTGTATTGCAACGGATCCCTCAGACCGGTCCTTATAGTGCCCCGGGTGCCACCGACCAATGCCCTAGCTTGCACCCGGAACCCACCATGCATACACTCACAACCATAACTCATCACCAACAGAATTTCCAAGGATAAGAAGCAACGGGGATCATATAATAGAACCATTTTGCTACGACTCATTTTTATCCTATAGTGATCGTGTCAATACATTGGACACTAGCTAATATCATTCATCATATGGTGACAAGGAGGTTAGGCGAGATAGCATGGCTTGGGTTGCACATCAAGGTCGGGGGATCCTAAATAAATATAATGTAAGGGTTCATTTGACTAATGCATGTATAACCTATGTGTTTTAGCGATAGTTTAATCAAACATGGGTTCAATATGCTCAAAAGAATTGGTTTGGTGACTTGCCTTGTTCAGCGAACGGGGAGGGAGGAACTTCCGGGAAGTATTCCGGTTCCTCGACGGCGTCGTAGTCTTTTCAATAAAATAAAATAAAAGAACACAACATTCAATCAAACAATATAGCATTACATGATAAGCACATAAGTTAAAGTTGGTTTGATTTAAAATAAGATAAATTCAATTGTTAAAGTTCTGAAATTTATTTCATAAATAATTTTAAAGGGATTAAAATGAAGGGTTGTCCTTTTTAGAAAACAAATGTTTAAGTGTGAATAGTCCCATATTAAGTTCCCTAATGATTTATGAAATGAAAAGTTCATGTTGTTTTGAGGGCTTTCAGTATATGGACAGAAAAGAATTAATATAAATTTTTCTGAAGTTTAAATGTTTGAATTCATATTTTAATCATAGGGGCATTTGAATACTTATTTAAATAGACATGAAAAATCAAAGTAAGCCTACTGTTTTTATTGTATAAACATATAGAGAATAATATTATGAATTTTCTGAAATTGGAATGGCAATTTTTAGAGTTCAAATGCGTCAGATATGAATTTTACAAGTTTAAAAGTATTTCTGAAATTCATTTTCAATTTTTAAACCTCTCGGGTCCACGGTGAGCCAGGCTCACGGTGAACCCGCGCACTGTGCGCGTGCGCCGGGTCGATCTGGACCGTCGGATCCAGATCCGACGCGCGAGGGCGAGGCGGGGCGCGTAAGTTACGATGGACGGTCAGGATTAAAACGTGCGAAAGGGTACCACGTGGACGCACGAGATCGCACGCCGGTTTTAAATGAAAACGAACGCGTGAGATCAAAACGTAACGCTTTGACCGAATCCGACGGTGCGGATTAGATCGCGTACGTGGACTCACGCGCGTCGTTCGATCGCGATCGCACGGTCGGGATAAGATCCGACACGGCACGGGTACTCGACCCGTGCCGGTCGTCTTCTCCGGCGACGGTGAGCGGGCCAGCGGCCATGGCGGGCGATGGCGGTCGGGTCTAAGGCCTAAAATGGAAAGAGGGGTTCGCGGGGATCACGAGGGTACCCTTGCGGCGGCGAGTGGTCGACGGAGTGAGGCCGGCGACGAGCGGAGGCGGTGGAGGCGCTCGGGTCCTTGGCGGCGAAGGTTCTCGGTTCCTCGGCGGGGACGGCGATCCGGCGAGGTTCGTCGTCGATGAAGTGGTGGCCGAGGTCGGTGAGGTCCGTGCGGTTGCAGTGGTGCGGTCGGCGAGGAGGGAGGGGGACTCCGGCGACGGCGAGCGACGGCTGGGGCGAGGGCGACGGTGGTGCGCAAAAATGGGAAATGCAAGGGCTCTGTTGGTTCTCGCAGCGATTGGGCGTAGGGGCATAACGCGGACGGCCAGGGGGTTTATATAGGGTCGTCGGCGGGGGCAGAGGGGGCGTGATTGGCGGTGGCCGGAGATAAATGCGATTTGACGCCGGCGAGCTCGGGTTGAACGCGGTTCAACGCACCTGAACGCGAATCGAGCGAAATTAATAGGGGGAAACGGCCGGCGCGTTGAGGGGAATTCATTGCCGGCGACGAATTTAAGGGAGGGGGCCGGCGGGGGCGGATCCGAGGCGGGATTAGGGCTTCGGCCGGCGAGGGGGGGGTTTGGGGGCGGATCCCGCGGGGAAGACGGGTCCGACAGGTGGGCCGGGGTGGTCAGCGAGTGTGAGTGCGCGAGAGAGGGGGCTGACGGGTGGGGCCGCGGTGTCGGGTGCGCGCGAGGGAGGAGAGGGGGTCACTGACGGGTGGGACTCGGTTGTCAGGCGGCGCGCGCGAGGAGGAGTGGGCTGGGCCGGCCGGGAGAGAGGAAAGAGGGGAGGGGAGCCCATTACTGTTCGAAATTATTTTCTGATTAAAAACAATTGCAGAAAATAGATTAAACCTTTTGGGGCATTTCCAAAGTGGGTAAAAATTTGTAAAAATTCTCAAAAACATTTCTTGGCCTTGGGAGTCTATACAAAAATTTTCAGTTACTGGTTTGGCCATCTACTCTATGTTGTAGTTCAAAAGGGTATAAAAGAGGATTAAAAGTATTTTCAGAAATATAAATTCCAAGAAATTGAATTTAATAATATTTTTATTGTTTTGAAAATTTGGGGTGTTACACAAACACACCCTTAGAGCATCTTCATTGTAATTGCTATTTTTGACTTGCTATTCATAGCAATAGTAAATCTCTCTATTTTAATTGGCTTGCTATTTTATTATTCACTCCATTGTACTTGCTATTTGACTTGCTATTTTAGGGGGCTTCTATTTCTCTCACCAAAACTGCTACATGTAGGCTGTAGCAAGTTTGGTGAGAGAAATAGTAAGCCCCCTAAAATAGCAGTTTTGGTGAAAGAAATAGCAAACCCCCTAAAATAGCAAGTCAAATAGCAAGTATAATAGAGGAATCTTTTAGATAATTCTTGTTATTTTTAAGGATAACAAGTTTGATATCAATTACAATAGAGATGCTCTTAGTAGCTTATGATATTCGGTTACATTATTAATATGCAATTTTATATATAAATTATTATAATCATGGAATTCTGAAATATTTATATTAAAATTATACATTTTGGAATTACTTATTTTACTAAAATTTTACTTTTTCAGATTTTACATGCATCTAGTTTCCATTGAATTCATGCTGCTAACAGGGGGCCACAAAACTTTCGTGACCCACCTGTCATTGTCGGTTGCTGCACGAGAAGCCTCGTCTCGTGTGTGTCCCCCCCATTTGCAATATTCTCCAAACCCTAGAGCGGACTCCACGAATCCAAGGTGAGCCCATCCGCCTCCCAATCCACCAACCCCTCGCGCTCCCGACGAGCCGGTTGGTGTAGGTCTCGCCGTGGTTCCGGCCTCCGTGCGACCTGTATTTAACGCGGCGGCTCTCGCCGGCTGCCTACTACCTTCTCCTCGCCGGGACCGCCGTTCTCGGGTTCCTCGGCGGCGTCCTACACTATATGCTTACCCGCAAGCGGGAGGAGGTCGCCGGCGAGGTCGAGGGCTTGCAGAAGAAGACTCGCGTCGACCAGGAGCTTACCAACGACCACCACGCCATGACTGGGAGAGCGCCGGAGATCGATGAAGACCTCCACAGCCGCCAACTCGCCGTCTATGGACGCGAGACTATGAAGCGCCTCTTTGGCTCCAACATCCTCGTCTCTGGCCTCAACGGCCTCGGTGCCGAGATCTGTATGTGACTTCCCAATGCCTCATCTAGCGAATATATTTTTCATCTGTTTAATCTCTTTCCATAAAAGTAGACCTTTATATAGTGCTAATATAGACCAAAGGGAAAGTTCGATCTATGCCATTATAATTTTGTGACTTTGGAGAAATGCCACTACAATTCACATATTTAGATTCATGTCATTACAATTTTAGAGAACTCTGAACTATATCATTACAAATTTAGATAGTTCCGAAATATGCCATTACAATTTTAGAGAATTCCGAAATATGCCATTACATTTCCAGAGAGCTACAATTCCAGAATAATATAAATCTAAATATGCGAATTGTAATGCCATTTCTCCAAAGTCACAAAATTGTAATGGCATAAATCAAATTATTCCTAGAACAAAAGGGACAAGTTGTCTTCAATTGTGTGCTATTTTCTTTTCATAGTGTGATCTTATCTACTTTACAGCCAGCCATAGAGAAAAATCAATATTACTTGTGCAAAAGTCGATTTTTGGCTAGTCGTTATTGTGAAAATGTTATCTCTTTCAAAAAAATGTTATCTCTTTCAATTTTTTTTATCTCAGTGTGCTTCAAGATTTCAAGATCTCATATACCTGGAAACTAACTGAATTGTAACTAATTAGATCAAACAGGAGCACATTCATGAATCACGAATCAACACTGTGTTTGTTCTGGCCAGTCTTGTGTGCTATTGCATGACCTGTGATGTTTCAGGCTTGGCATATAATGTTTACTGACTCAGCACATAACATTTACATTGTGAAATTGCAAGATCTTTTGAGGATACATATTACTTGATGATAAGCTTTTGGCTTTGCCTTTTAACCACTTTCAAATGCAATTAATTTTCTTAATGCTAATTAATTCCTGCAGCAAAGAACCTTGTCCTTGCTGGCGTGAAGTCTGTGTCCTTGCATGATGACAGTAATGTGGACCTATGGGATTTATCAAGCAACTTCTTTCTCTCGGAGAAGGATGTTGGTCAAAATCGTGCCCAAGCTTGTGTTCAGAAGCTACAAGAGCTTAATAATGCTGTTATTATCTCTACTATAACTGGTGATTTGACTAAAGAGCAGCTTTCTAATTTCCAGGTATATGAGCATGCAGTTGATCTTTGTTTTCCTTCCTTGCTGTTTCTTTGTTTTACTTCTGCTTGTCTGTCCATCAACCTTCATTTCAAGTAGTTGTTTTGCCCTTTTGCTTGTACTTTCAGTCCATGTGAGTGGCAAGTCTGTGACAACAAGCTGTGCGTCCTGTCATTCACTTAACGTACCAATTATATATTTTTGTTATTGCATATTTAATTCACTTAACGTACCAATTATATTTTTTTGCACGTTCAGTGTGAAATTTTTTATCCAAAGAATATTTATTTATTACCCAGTTAAAATCCTGCCATTCTTACTCTTGAAATGATAATTTTCCATGCGAACATACAGGTTGTTGTCTTTACAGATATCAGCTTAGAGAAAGCACTTGAGTTTGACACTTACTGCCACAACCATCAGCCACCAATTGCTTTCATTAAGTCTGAAGTTCGAGGCCTTTTTGGCAGCGTCTTTTGTGACTTTGGTCCTGAGTTTACTGTTTTGGATGTTGATGGAGAGGAGCCACATACAGGAATAGTAGCATCCATCAGCAATGACAATCCTGCATTTGTCTCCTGTGTTGATGATGAGCGTCTGGAGTTCCAGGATGGTGATTTAGTTGTGTTCTCAGAAGTCCATGGAATGACTGAGCTAAATGATGGGAAAACGAGAAAAATTAAGAGTGCCAGGCCTTATTCTTTTACTCTAGAAGAAGACACAGCCTCGTATGGAACATATATTAGAGGTGGTATCATTACTCAGGTCAAGCCATCAAAGGTTCTTAAATTCAAACCCTTGAATGAGGCCATTAAGGAACCAGGAGAATTTCTATTGAGTGATTTCTCCAAATTAGACCGTTCACAACTTTTGCATTTGGCTTTCCAAGCTTTGGATAAGTTTAGGAGTGATTTGAAGCGATTCCCTATTGCTGGGTCCACTGATGATGTGCAAAGGCTGATAGATTTCGCTGTTAGCATCAATGAAACTCTAGGTGATAGAAAACTTGAAGAACTTGACAAAAAACTCCTGCACCACTTTGCAAGTGGTTCCAGGGCTGTTCTGAATCCTATGGCTGCAATGTTTGGTGGTGTTGTAGGTCAGGAGGTTGTGAAAGCATGCTCAGGAAAATTCCATCCACTTTACCAGGTTAAAATCTATTGCTTCTTTTCTTGAGAAAACACATCTCCTTTTGAATTTTGCCGTCTTCTGTAATACTAATGTATTTTCTTGTTTTTTTCAGTTCTTCTATTTTGATTCTGTTGAATCTCTCCCTGTTGAACCCTTGGAGGCAGGCGAGTTGAAGCCTGAGAACAGTAGATATGATGCACAAATTAGTGTTTTTGGATCTAAACTTCAAAATAAACTGGAGCAGGCAAAAATATTTATGGTTGGTTCTGGGGCGCTTGGATGTGAATTCTTGAAGAACCTTGCACTAATGGGCATTTCTTGCAGTCAAAATGGAAAGCTGACTGTGACAGATGATGATGTTATTGAAAAGAGCAATCTCAGTCGTCAGTTTCTCTTCCGTGACTGGAACATTGGGCAACCCAAGTCCACAGTTGCTGCTACTGCTGCTATGGCAATTAATCCTAATCTTCATGTCGAGGCCCTTCAGAACAGGGCAAGTCCTGAAACCGAAAATGTGTTCAATGATGCCTTTTGGGAGAACCTGGACACTGTTGTCAATGCCCTGGACAATGTGACTGCAAGAATGTACATTGACTCCAGATGTGTATATTTCCAGAAGCCACTTCTGGAATCTGGGACTCTGGGTGCTAAATGTAACACACAGATGGTCATACCTCATCTAACAGAGAACTATGGGGCATCCAGAGATCCACCTGAAAAGCAGGCGCCGATGTGTACCGTACATTCATTTCCTCATAATATTGATCATTGCCTAACCTGGGCTAGGTCTGAGTTTGAGGGTTTACTTGAGAAGACTCCCACAGAAGTAAATGCTTTCCTGTTGAATCCTAGTGGATATGCAACTGCAGCAAGAACTGCTGGTGATGCACTGGCAAGGGATCAGCTTGGGCGTGTTATTGAATGCCTTGATAGAGAAAAGTGTGAAACTTTCCAAGATTGTATTACCTGGGCCCGACTTAAGTAAGTTTTTTCTGTGCCTCGCTTGATCGCTCCCTTTCTCTCAACTTCTCTGTTTTTTTCACCTCTCTTGTGCACCTGTAGCTTATCAGGGCATAGTGTGTGAGCTGTGTACACTTGCTTGATTTTCATCATTTTAAGGAATACTTACTGTTCTACCTGTATTGCAACATTCAAGGAAGTTCGTGATTTAAAATTTGCAACTAAATCATTTACCTTTCGATTGTTTTGTACATTTTACATCACTCTTTGTGAAAAATAGGTCTAATGCTACTTTGCCTTTCATTTCTATTGATGGTGCATCTTAGGTTTGAGGATTATTTCTACAATCGTGTGAAGCAATTGACATTCACTTTCCCAGAAGATGCAACGACTAGCTCTGGTGCTCCTTTCTGGTCTGCTCCAAAGCGGTTCCCACGACCGCTAGAGTTCTCAACATCTGATCCAAGTCAGCTTAATTTTGTTTTGGCTGCTTCCATTTTAAGGGCAGAGACATTTGGAATATCAATACCTGACTGGGTTAAAAATCCAACAAAGGTGGCTGAAGCTGTTGACAATGTGATTGTTCCTGATTTCCAGCCAAAACAGGGGGTTAAGATAGTTACAGATGAGAAGGCTACTAGTCTGTCATCTGCATCAGTAGATGATGCTGCTGTCATTGAAGAGCTTATTGCAAAGTTAGAAGCAATTTCCAAAACACTGCCTCCAGGATTCAACATGAAACCAATACAGTTTGAGAAGGTCAGTACATCCCATCAATCTGCTCTCAAACCTCAATTCATTTCCCTGAAAAGTTCCTCTGTGCTTATAATAGTAGCTTTTAATTGCATTTAGCTTCTCCTATGGTAGCCAACCATGCTTCTCTAGGATGAGCACTCTTATGATCCTGAAGTATCACAAATTTTGTTAAGATTGAGAGTTGAGCAGCATTTCTGTATGTGCAGGATGATGACACCAATTACCATATGGACGTGATTGCTGGTTTTGCTAACATGCGGGCAAGGAACTACAGCATTCCTGAAGTGGACAAGCTGAAGGCCAAGTTTATAGCTGGCAGAATCATTCCGGCCATTGCCACCTCGACTGCAATGGCCACTGGCCTTGTCTGCTTGGAACTGTACAAAGTCCTTGCTGGTGGGCACAAGGTTGAAGACTACAGGAACACATTTGCAAATCTTGCAATCCCTCTTTTCTCTATGGCTGAGCCGGTTCCACCCAAGACCATCAAGCACCAGGACATGGCCTGGACTGTCTGGGACCGCTGGACCATAACTGGCAACATCACGCTAAGGGAGCTCCTGGACTGGCTCAAGGAGAAGGGCTTGAATGCATACAGCATATCCTGCGGCACCTCACTGCTGTACAACTCGATGTTCCCCAGGCATAAGGAGCGGCTGGACAAGAAGGTGGTGGATGTGGCCAAGGTGGTGGCCAAGGCAGAGGTGCCCTCATACCGGCGCCATCTCGATGTTGTGGTGGCTTGTGAGGATGACGATGATAATGATGTTGACGTCCCACTGGTATCAATTTACTTCAGGTGAAGGGGTGCTATCTCCCCGTTGACATGGATGGCCTTGTGTTTGGTCTTTTCAGAGTGACAATGTACAAGTTGCACCGCTGCCTATTAAACTAAATGGTGTTTAAGCTACATTATTGGTTTTCCTTGCTACCATCTGTGTAGAGATCGTTCAGTTCAGATCATTGGTGGTGTTACCATCACGAAACTTGATATAATGCCATCTTGATAATTGATGCATGATACCGTATCACGAAACTTTTTCTTTGAAGTAAACCAGTAGGAGGCTCCTGAGAACTGTGAACTATTTCCTATTTCGTCCTGTTTGCGACCCGTAAGACGAAATTATTTTCTGTCATTGGTCAATCTGATCTTTTTATCAGTCGCATTGTCATCGCGAAACTTGTCACCTTATGATGACCTGAATTTTTCCTTTTGAGAATTTAACGATACGAGCCTCCAGATGAAATGGTTGGCGTGCTGCTTATGTGCATACATGGCCCACCTACAAATGAATGCTCGGCATCGTGGAGATGAGCTGGTAATGGTAATGGTAACATGGCTGAACGTGACCATGTCCAACTCGATTGTCTGCAAGTTGACAAAATCTTTGGATGCACCTGCTCCTCCTGCCAACACTGCCGATCTCTTCTCCTTTCTTTGCCAGTCGTGTCTTCAACTCACCATGACAGCTACATGTGTAGGAAAATGAACAATTATTGGCTGCCAATTAGCTTGGAATATCGTGCGAGGTACCTCTTCAATTCTTCATCGTGTACATCAGAAGACAAGGGCTTGGATGTAAATAACAAAAAGCAAAGGGGTTGTATACAGCTAAAAACAAGGGCTTGGATGCAAATAACAAAAACTATAGGGGTGTTGCGAGAATCGAACTCGCGGCCTCTCGCACCCGAAGCGAGAATCATACCACTAGACCAAACACCCTTTATGTGACACTGGATGTTATCATCCAAATAATATTCCCTCTCTGAAAACCAGGCTTGTTATCTGCTGATGAGGAAGAAAAGGGAATCAGTTCCATGATGTCAGTTCAGAAATCACTGTAGCTCATTTATTTTTGTGAGAGTGGAGTTTAGCAAGTGACTCAGGAACATGCCGAAATTAAATTGTGCATGTTGTGACATGACCTACTTTGCATGATTGAAGCGTGCATGAGAGCTCATGAAAGGTACAGATACCAACTAAATCTAGCTCCCCTATGAATATGAAGGCATGCACTGAATGAGGCTTGGTCTTCCTAGTACTCCCCCAAGTATTGGATGGTACAAGTAGTAATCTTACTTTCAGAAAACAAGTGGACATCGTACATGAGCTACTTGGCAACTGCCAGGACTAATGGAGCTAGACAGACAAGAGAACAAAAGGAAACACACAAGTTACAGAACAGATGGCTGATTCCAAACTTGAAAACGAGTAGTAGTATTAAGCAAGCATTCAGTGATATGCATATGCAAAGGTTAGTAACAAGGCAATGAATAGAGAGACGATGCACATGTAACTATCAACTAAAGGAGAAGATGAGGAGCCTTGTGTTTTCCTGAGCTTACTTGCTCTCGGTGACGACTCACAAATAAGCGTGCCAACAGCAAGCAGACAGAGTAGCTAGTGACTGAACACAGGAAAGTTCAGAGGTAGGTGCCGTGTCAATTCTATGGTTTGGTTCAATTTGTGCAAGGTGTATGTGGAACGCCTTGTGCAACAGTGCAAATGTTGAGAAAAGTTCCAAGTGTGAAAGCGTCCACAAACCTTTATCCGTGAGAATTCCACATTGAAAGCAGGAACAATGACATCATCATTAAGAACTTTTAATACCAGAGTATTGCGAGATAACTAGAGGTTTAACTTTCTTCTTCTCCACCGCGTAAAACCTTCAAAACTGAATACACCCATACCTGCACACCTTATACTTGTCAGACAGACAGACAATCCACATCTTGTGTTAACTCAGGCTTTATGTTTGACGATACAGTAGGTTGCTCGTATACGGTAATAGTGAAGATATTAAGTAGGATTAGATTTACATCTAATCGTATGTTATCTAACGAATTGCCTTATATCTCTCGCTGATTTTCTTTCTTGGGCTTGTCGACAAACAATTTTGGAATCCTCAATACGTTGCCTGACTCTAGAAGCACAAGACCGTGTGTTGTGTACTTGTGTGTCTCCCTCATCAGTCACTCATATTTCTTCTTCTCACTTTCCATCTCTACCAGGAGATCGACGAGAGCGGATTCCTCTCTTCACAGTAAGTAAGTACTCCTGCGCGTCTTCTGTTCTTGGTCCTTGAGAAAAACAGATTTGTGACAGTGGGTTCCTTGCTTCATCAGTTGGACTGTTTGCAAGATCCTAACTTACTCACTTGTTTGACATTCCTTGGCATTTCTTTTTTTTCTTAAGAGCAAGCATTCAAGCTTTTTACTCGGTGATACCTCTGTTGAGCAGGTGGTATGGAAATGGAATGCTGTGTGCTTTCACAGTCCAAAAGATTTGAGCTTTGTGGTTACTTCTAGCTCCACCACCACACTTGACAGGGTAAAAATCCGAATCCTTGCATCCTCACAGTGTTCTCCCATAATCATTGCGTCGTTCTTGCTTCTTAATTACTTTTAACATCAATTCAGAAGAAGAAGAAAGAGGAGGCTCGAGCTCATCATCCATTGGGTTTGAGACAGAAATGGAGACATGGACCATCAGAGTGGCCTACTTCATAGTGTTCTTCTCCGTTCTTGTCTCTGCAAGATTCGGGCATTGTGCTTCCCACGATGAAGAAGGTGAGATGTTCTTTTGATTTTTGATTGCTAGAGATTGAAAGGGGCCTCATGAGATGGTTGCTTCAAGTGGATTTGGATTTGAAACTAAACATATTTATTAAGTTGGTGCTACAGGGAGAGCTCTTCTGAGATATAGAGAGAGCGAGGGACACGAGTCAACTGGTTCTTTCTCAAACTGGGGACGAGGGAAGGTGATTGGCAGAGTGCTGAATTTGTAAGTGATGCTTCCTTCCAATCTCTGCTCTTCTACGAGTTTCTTAGATGTTTTTAGCAAGGATTGAATCCAAATCCATGTAGTTGTTCGGTTGGAGAACAAGTATGGAAGAGATGAGTATTTAGAGGGAGAACAAGTGGTACTCACTAAATTAAGGTTTATCTCATCCAAATTATATCAATCTAAACAAATAAAAAATTATCTCATCTTGTCTATCCAACCAAACATCTAACATTATGGTTCTATACCTTAGTATGTGAATATCACAATCAATACTTGCCTCCAAACCAAATACTATCTTAAAGTGTCGAAACAGTTACGAGTTAGATGATTAATTAAAAAAGACAACTCAACTCTCTTAAACTAATTTGCCAAATCACTTAACATCTCAAACTATTTTTTGTCTTCCTCTTCATGGGCATTTCCTTTCTATTTTGTACTAACCATGCAAGTTAGATTCCAAAATATTTGTCAGTCGACCATGCACACGCCATAAAATTTTCATCAAAAACCCACCCATCATACACCAACACAAACAAAAGGGGCAACATAGGACTGTCTGTAATTTGCATATGTTCCAGTCGTTTGATGAATCAAATTTCCAAGCACATTCTTTTCTATCACAGTGCCACTCCAAGGAAACTCCTGCAAGCAAGGGAGCTAGGGAGTTCAGGATCTTCGAATGATGAACACTCAAATCCTTCTACTCCAACACACAAATCACATCTGCTACCAAACTGGGCTGTCTACACAATTCCCATTGCTGGAGCTCTTTGCATTGCACTAGTAGCTGCTGCGGCCATATATCTACTCTTCTTCTCCCGCCAAGACAAGGACAATTATACTGTCATGCCATGGGCTACAGGGCTCAGTGGACAGCTAAGCAAGGCATTTGTAACAGGTCAGTTAGCTTGTCTGTACCACCATCTTTCTAATGCAGGAGTTGCACCAATTAATGGTGAAATGCACTAACTTTCCATAGAAACTTGTTGTGTGCAGCTATAAAACTAGGAAATTTGCAAAATTTATGCATCAAGGCACAGAGTGTCTGATGCATTTGACTGATATTCAGTATGTTTTGTTTACCATGAGGGCAGGTGTGCCTTCTTTAGGAAGGACACAGCTGGAGGCGGCGTGTGAGGGATTCATCAATGTGGTTGGCACTTCACCTGACTGCACGATGTACAAGGGGACTCTGTCAAGTGGAGTTGAGATAGCTGTGCTCTCCACTTCAGTTACCTCTGGCCAAGAATGGCCGGATTGGTCCGAGGAGCAATTCAAGAGCAAGGTACTCATAGAGAGCTTAGAGCTACTACTCATTTTCTCAAGTCAGCTTGCATACTAACTGTAACTGGTGCTGTTTCAGATCTTGGAACTGTCCAGAGTGAACCATAAGAACTTGGTGAACCTGCTTGGTTACTGCGCATGCGACGAGCCGTTCACCAGGATGATGGTGCTGGAGTATGCTCCATGTGGTTCCCTCTTTGAGCATTTGCACAGTAAGCTACTGTTTCTCCGATCTCTTCTTACTTTCTGTCAAAATATTTAATTTCTTGTGTGAACATCTTGATTCTGAAATCTGAAGAACAAATGAACTGTCAACTGTAATAGCTGGTGGCTGACAATTGATGCATCGATTTGTTTTGCAGTTAGAGAAGCAGAACATCTGGACTGGCCAACACGGCTACGCATCATCATGGGAGTAGCATACTGCTTGGAGCACATGACGAGCCAGCTAGACCCTCCCGTGACACCAAGAGCACTGAGCTCCTCATCTATCTTCCTCACCGAGGATTACGCAGCCAAGATCGCCGACATCGAATTCTGGAAGGATGGCGATAAGCAGGACGCAGCAGCATCATCGGGAGAGATTAGGACTAGGGACCAAGAAAGCATCGTGTACAAGTTCGGCATACTGCTGCTCGAGGTGATCTCCGGCCGGCGGCCGTTCTCCGAAGACGACGGCCTCCTCGTCCTGTGGGCGTCGAGCTACCTGGACGGCAAGAGGCCACTCGGTGGAATGGCCGACCCGACACTGGCAAGGTCGTCGTCCGCTGCGCCTGAGGACGATGTGGCGGCGCTGTGCGACGTGGTGCGGCTGTGCATAAGGCCGGAGACGGGAGAGAGCGCGGTAGGCATGGGCGAGGTGGCGAGGCTGGTGCGAGGTGTGGCCGCCTTGTCGCCGGAGCAGGCGACCCCGAGAGCGAACCCCTTGTGGTGGGCCGAGCTGGAGATTGCCTCTTCTGAAACTGCCTGACATTTGGGTCTGCACATTTGTAAAAGGGAAAATTACTCACATGCCATTATAATTTTTAGAAATTGCCTATATGTCACTGTCAGTGACTATAGCGGCCCCCATATGTCAGTGGCACATCGATGGCATATTGGCAAACCACAAAAATTGTAATGGCACGGAAAAAATTAACCCGTAAAAGGGTTTTTTGGATATATGTCATTACAATTTTGGTGCTTTGGAACTTTGCCACTACAATTCGTCTATTTGGATATATGCCATTGCAACTTTGTCTTTATCTCCATCATACCATTTTCAACGCTTGGTTTGACCATGGGCTTGCGCAAAGACAAAAATGTCCTTATATTCACCGTGTGTGGCCTGTGTGGGCGGCGCACGGGTCCGGCGACGGCGACACAGAGGCTACGGCAGCCTCGAGGGGCGACGACACGCGTGCCTACGAGGGCGGCGGTTGCGAGGGCGGCGCTCGCGGGGCTTGCAATGGCGGGGGGCGGCGCGAGGCTCAGCAGGGGGCTGCGGGGGCGGCGGCACGCGTGGCCTGCGAGGGCGGCGGCGGCGCGGGTGCAGCGACGGGAGTGTTGCGGAGGCGTCGTCGTCGTCGGCAGACAGCGGCCCGGCGTTGTTACCCGTGCGGCGAGCAATGCGGGGACTACGGGCCGCGTCGCGCAGGGGAAGCGGGGCTCCGTGCGGGCGACGCGGTGCGGCCGGGTGAGTGAGAGCGGCGCGCGTTGTCGCCGTCGACGCGGATTCGTCGTGTCGGCGGCGGTGCGGGGGCTTGTTGCGGGGGGGCGGCGATGGTGGTGCGGGGGCGGCGGGGGCGGCACACATGGCCTGCGGCGACGCAGGGGCTGTTACAGGGAGCTGCAGGGGCGACGCGCATGGCCTGGGAGGGTTGCGGCGGCACGGGGGCTGCGGCGGGAAGCTAGGGCGGCGGCGACACGGGGGCTGCGGCGGGAGGCTACGGGGGCGGCGGTAGTGTGGCCGGCGTGGCCGGCGGTGGCGCCGGTGCTGTGGCAGCAGCGGGGGCTACGCGGAGGCTATCACCGGAAAAGACGAGGGCAAGATGGGGAATACAAAAATTTCAGGTCAAACCAGGCGTAGAAAATGGCATGGTAGAGATAAAAGCAAAGTTGCGATGGCATATATCTAAATAGACGAATTGTAGTGGCAAAGTTCCAAAGCACTGAAATTGTAATGGCATATATCTAAAAAACCCTTTGTAAAAAGCGGAGAGAAAGAAAAGAAATTAGTAGAATTTTTATGTATTCTTGTATCAGAAGGCCTGTACAATTTGTTATGCTCATTCATGTTAACGAAGCTTAGGTATGTTTATTTGGATTATAATAATTTAATTTTATAAGTTGAAATAAACAGATCAATCTATTATAATTTAGATAGTAGATTATAACAATATAAAGTTAATAGTCTAGCTCAACTTATTTGTATAATTTGGTTATTAGAAAATATTAAAGCCGGCGTCTGGGCCTAGCCACGTCATCATAATTTTTTTCCATCGTCTGATTGGTAGCGTGTGACTCATATCCCCTTCCTCGTCCCGCCCGCCCCATTGCCTCTCCTATCGATTCAATCGTCCCATTCCTCTTTAGGGTAATGGTAGATATGCCCCAAAATTCATGTGAACTTGCAGATTTGCCTCATAGTTTGAGATTGGCAAATTTATTCCATAGTTGATGAAATAGTTTGCAGATCTGCCCCATTCATCATTTTCAACGGATTTTAATTCATTTTTTTGTTTTCAGACCATCAAATACCCATTCTACCCTTATGTTTGTGTGCTTCCGGATCGACATATCGCCGCCACCGACCTGGGACCATCACGGTCAGCCTTCGCACGGGAGCGACGCCCCACACCCCACTAGCGCTGTCAGCCCTCGTGCCTCGCCAATGTCAACACCCACATCCACAGCGGCGGCAGTAAGGAGCGAGGGCGACAGCACGGAGGCTAGCGGTGGCGGGGCGCGGGGACGACAGCATCACCGAGCGGAGGTCGTTGGCGGCCGCCGCACGGGGCCGACGACGTCACCATGGGGAGGCTAGCTACAGCGGGGAGCGAGGGCAAGTGGCAACGATGGTGTCGAGGCTGCATGCGGGACTAGCGGCGCCGCACGACGTTGGGCGGTGGTGCTGTGGTGGCAGTGGCCTGGGAGGAGGCGGCGCGCAGGATTGGGAAGCAGCGGCAGCAGCGCCGCGTGGGATGAGGGCAGCGACTGTGCACGGGGATGAGCGATGGCAGCGCACGAACTCGGACGGAATGAAGTTATCAAATGATTTGAAATAAAAGATAAAGATTACAAAAATGAAGAAGAGTAGTTTAAAAAAAGTAATTAAAATGGCAGGAAAAATAGAGATGCGGTAAATTAGTAAAGTTACGCATTAATTATAGGGCAAAATAGCAAGTCCATTCAATAATTGGATAAATCTGCAAACACCCTTCAACTATAGGGTAAATGTGCAATTTTGTCAATCCTCAAATGAAACATGCCACAAGAAAATGAAAGATTGTCCTCACTCAAGTCAATCTTTTGCTGAAGGAATTTGAAAAATGTTATACATCTCATAGTTGTTATGTCATCTATATAATGTGGCAATTTTTATCTTAACACGTGTGCATCATTAGTAGAAATTTTATGTATTCTTGTATCAGAATTCAGAAGATCCGTAGAACTTGTTAGAGCATATTCAAGAGATATCCTAAATTTTATTTCCTGAATCACATATACTGAATCACATATAGGGATAATCCTAAACTCTATCTCTTCCTAAAAATTAATCAATCTACAACAGTTTTTCTATAATCTCGATCCCTACTTTTTAAATCCTATAAATACGGTCTATAATATGTAATAATTCAGTATAAAACTTTGATATATTCAAATATGTGTATCGTTCAACCTATAACAACGCGTAATGGAAAAAACAATAGCATGCAAGAGAAAAAATATGTGCAAATGGAAATAGAGACTTGCTAAATTAATCCTATATTTGAGAGAGATGAATATTGATTTAGGAAATGAATTAGAAAAATGACTCATTTAGGAAAGGAAAACTCTTGAAGCTTCGTTTTTCACCAAAATAACTAAATTTAAATTTAAATAGTCATATAAGTAATCTTTTGGAGATGCTCTTATGTCCATTCATATTAACAAAGCTATAGGTGTGTTTATTTGGATTATAATAATTTAATTTATTTTTATAACCTGAAATAAACAGATCAATTTATTATAATTTAGATGGTAAATTATAACAATCTAAAGTTAATATTCTAGCCTAACTTATTTGTATAATCCGGTTATTTTTATAAAAATAAGCTGAGTGAGTGAGTCACTGAGTCCTCCCCAATTTGCCTCTCTCCTCCTTCCACTCCAATGGCGAGCACCACCTCCTCCCCTCCCGTCCAAGACTACCACGAGGAGGAGGATGAAGAAGATGACGACGAAGACAACGAAGACGACGACCAGGAACCCTTCCCGTCCGACGGCTCCGATGAGGCTCGCCTCCAGGCCGTGCTGCGTCGTCTCATGGTGGAAGAGGTCCGGATCCGGGTGCTCGATGTGGAGATCCGGGGTTGCAGCCGCACTCGCCGCGCCTCAGTGGAGGCTACGGTGGGTCCGGAGCTGGCGCGCGCCGCCACTGTGAGAGACCTCGTGCGCGCGGCAGCCGCGGCGGGCGATCGGCTCCGCCGCCTCGGCGCCTTCGACACCGTATCCATCACCCTCGACGCGGCGCCGCCCGGTCTCCCCGGTAATTCTGCCGTCATCGTCCTTGTTGACGTCGCCGAGGCCCGCGGCTGCGCTGCTGGTGAAGTCGGCATCTTCTCTAACACTGGGGTATGTGCATCCTACTGAAAATGCCTCCCAAAAGGATTAGATCACTCAATTTATTGAATTGATCATGCTTTTATCCATGATGTAATCACTTACCCTGATTTATTTTCTAAAAGGATTAGATCACTCAATCTTGCTTGGAATTAGGGACAAAGAGTCTAACGTAGCCAATTCCAACTAAAGAAGTGTTTTTTCCCATGGAAATAAGGCAATGTCGTAGGATAAGACTTCCTCCTTTATATAATTTTGATTTCAGAAGACAGCAGGTGTTACACTGGTAGTCTGGTACCATTGTAATCAGTAGTGACGAAGCTAGAAAAAAATAAAGGGGATGCGCAACTTTATCATAAGTATATCAATACATATAATTTCGAGCTATGTTATCTATGTTACCGACAATTTTTTTACATCAACACTTAAACACAAGCGATAGGCAAAACCCATGCATCAATAATAATAAATAAGTGATAAATTGTTTACTAAAATGAAGAATCCACTAATAGCATTGATAATTGGCCACTGATTCATGAGGAAAAGATGATCAGCATAGGAAAACATCATTCTATCTCAACATTCTTGATGATTTGATGGCCTAAAAATAGAACAACCAATTCAGTTTCCATTTTTCAAATAAAAAGAAGAATTGAGTGAGCATAAATACAACCATTATCTTTAATCTTCATCAAATCTACGTGCTTGCGTTTTCATGAAATGACAAACCACAACCTCATTGGTGACTTTATTCATTTCTTCTTTCTCCACATAGCAAACAATGCTTTACTTTTGTAAACCCGTTCCATCAATTAACCTATCATTAATAGATGATTTAAGAACATGTAAATGTGTACTGATTTTATCATCCATTCATTTGCTAGTTTAAGAAGCAAGAACAATTTAACAAAACTGTATGGAAAATAATAAACAGAACGATAATTGACATGACTATTTACTTACATCCAAGTAGCACCTTCAACTTGAAATTTTCCTCCAGCTGCCTAGTTAAGTCAGTGCAGTTTTGACGTAGCCACGTAGGATTTGGGGACGAGACGCCCAGAAGACTGGAAGCACTGGGCTGAGCACATGCAGTAATGCAATATCTCAAACGATGAATTGATGACCAGCCAGCGGCGTCACTGTGCTGCACGGCGTCACAGGCCATCAGATGCAGCTGTGAGCTCATGGAGCAGCATGCTAGGAGACGAGGAGCGCTCACGAGTCACAACAATGAGGAAGTTCTGCACTGCTTCTTGGCCCTGTATTCAGTGACGACGGTGTCCATAACTACGGGCTGCGGCCATGGGTCCTTTGGGTGAGGATGATGCTGGATTTGAGGAGACTTGATGGCTGGCAGAAAAACCGATTAGTCTTCTACAGTTCCACTCTTTAATTGGGCTGCTTTGGGCTGTGAGGGGTGCATTGTATTGGGCTGAGGGGGGTGCATATGAGGCCAACTGGCCAAGATATGGGGGTAATAACTGAATTTTTTGAGGGGGGTGCATTTGTACCCATGGGCTCTAACTGATTAACTGAGCTTTCACCCCTGATTGCAATGACTTCGGTGATGGACATGAGTAGGGCAATTTAAGGTGCATGCCTAAATGACTGAATGTGATTTGTTTCAAACTTTCAATAGAATTCAATGTGTCTTGTGTTTAGTTGGAAACCACACAGCTCTCTTAACGAGTATTGTGAAATGCACATATGGTCGTAGCTGCTTGAATTACATTGATTTTGTTCCTTGGAGAAAAAAATACAACTTGGTTTCCGCAGTTTCTTTTTTACTGTACTCTTTAGTTTGGCCCCTAATATTTCCTAGTTTCCTACTTTGTCAGTGTACTTGAGCACACACACAGAGAGATGATTTTTAGTGTTTCCTGTTCTACACTTCTACTCCCCCCTTTTTTGTGCCAAAGTCATCTGCATCCATGGATATGAGTGAAAAATCAATGATAGGATTTTTCTCATGCATTCTTTAATACTTTACATGCACACTCAGCTCTGGATTTGTGCATGCTGCCATGCTGTCATGTTGGCCTTGAAATAATCAATCAAGCTTCATAACATATTCTTGTGGGAATAGGATGCCGTTATGGTTAATTTCTGCTACATGATTCCAATTGGTTTTCAAATTGTCTCATGTCATCCATATTTTCCTTTTGAATCTATTGCAGAGTAGATCATGCTCAGTAGAAGGTTCAGTGAAGTTGAAGAATCTATTTGGATACTGTGATACATGGGATGCATCAGTTGATCTTGGATTAGATCAGACAGCGGAGCTAAGTACTGGAGTGGCGATACCAAGAATTGGAGCAATACCAACTCCACTGGTAGCTCGAATGTCATTTCTCTCTGAGGACTGGTTGAAGTCCTCACTGAAAGAACACCTGATGGGTCTTTCTGTTGGCTTGCTGTCTACCATGAATCATAATCTTGCATACAATCTGTCATGGCGAACTATAACAGACCGATCACAGACATCATCCAATTCCATAATGGGGCAATTAGGACATAGCCTTCTATCCTCTATTAAATACACATACAAGGTTGACCAGAGAGACTCAAGCATACGACCTACACGTGGATTTGCTTTTTTGTTTTCTTCTCAAGTTGGAGGTCTTGCACCAGAGAGCAAAAATGCACGTTACGTTAGACAGGTAATATATTGCATAACTTCACCTTTATGTTCCATAGTGCCTACCTGTGCATCCTTGAAAGTGGAAACACATGATTAATATGCATGAGATGCATTCTATATTTCTATGCTCCATATATTTTGGCGTTTTATACAGTTTATTTTTCTGGTGTGATGTGAATCATGTTGTTAGTGTACCAAAGACTTTGGGAGTTTTAATGCTTAGTTCTATCATGGCATTGCCCTTTCTTTTCAGCCTCTGTTGCTCCTTCAGAAACTAGCAACTTTGCCTTTAAATGAAATAATATGGCTAAAGCCTAAACTAGTAGAACTAGCAGAAATCATATTGTTGATTTCTCACCAACATCACTCATTTTTATTCTTATTGTATCAGGAACTTGACCTTCGAGTTGCTTTACCACTGGGTGTGTTGAATGGCGCTCTTAATGCTGGAATGGCTGCAGGGATCATCCATCCAATGGCAAGGGGATCGATGATGGGCTCCATATCGCCACTTTCAGAAAAGTTCTACTTGGGGGGCAATAGGTCTCTTATGTGCCGCTTGGGTGGACCATCATCACTATTAGGCTTCAAGAAAAGAGGGTTGGGGCTGACAGACTTGCAAACTTGTATCCCCAAGAATTCTGAAAATGGTGCTTCCATTTCTCCTGAGCTTGATACAGTGGGAAGTGACATAGCGCTCACAGCATTTGCTGATCTGTCATTTGATATACCTCTGAAGCCACTTAGGGAGCTGGGAATCCATGGCCATGCATTTGTCTCAGCTGGGAATCTTGCCAAACTAACAGAGCCTGATCTCAGGAAATTTCCTCTTACCGAGTTCCTACAAACATTCAGGAGTTCTGCAGGATTTGGTGTAGTTGTTCCAACCAGACTGTTTCGCATAGAGGTTTGTCCTTGACATCCCTTTGAAGTAACTGATGAAATTACATTATTTTTGTTGTGTTGATGAACAAATGTTTTTCTCCCTCTTGCCCAGGTGAATTATTGTCGCATCCTAAAGCAGTTTGATCATGACATGGGGAGGACGGGGATACAATTTAACTTCTCTTCGACCTAGTATCTATTTGAAACAGGATGACCAACCATCTTTTTCTCTCCCTCTGCTTCTTATTTTCCCAAAAATTAATCTCTCCAAAAAGGGGCCCCAGAAACTGTAGGTGATGAATTATTCTTCACCTGTCCTATGATGTATTATTGACACCTGTGAAGTCTTAAATCAAAAGAGAAGTGAAAGTCAGTAAGGAGCAACAGTTTGCAATTCTGGTCTGCACAAAATAATGCTGTTGAAGTACCTTCGTCAATAAAAAAGTTATTGTGCCAAGCTACCCCCCTCATGTGTTCTCCATTTTTGGAACTCTGTTAACAAAATACTTGGTCACAACATGTAATGTTTTACAGTGAAATTTCCTCCTAGAAACATTATACAACTTACCCTGTGAAGATCTCTTTTTTAATTGGAATGTATAATAGAAACATGTTAGCCATTTTTAACAACTTGGGAGTAAGTGTATGCTTCTCTGCATGAAAACAGTATTGATAAGTCTCAGACTGAATAATATACACACATAGAAAGTATCATAGCTGTTGCTGAGTTTGATTCAGTGAATGATGAATGATGCCGCAGGTGACCTTGTGGAGCAGGCAGCTGGGGATAATACTCTATTAGACATATTCCTATTCCTAAGAGGATGGTGACATGTCTAATCCAGGTCAGGTGCAGAAGATCGAAGAGCAAGCAGCAAGGCGTTTTTCTACATGTGCAGGTGATGAGGCAGCCAGCTACTATGTTTGACATATATAACACCCAATTCAGATAATTCAACAGGCTGGTGAACTTGCCGGACTATTGACCATTTGTGTCTGCTCCTTTCTTTCGTCACTTCTCCTGCTTGCTTAGATTTCTCACATGCAGATGCACGCAACATCGGAAAAAGAGAAAATTTCATATATATCACCGAAATTTTATCGTTCCCATATATGTCACTAAAAATTATATACACTACTATTTTATTTTTTGTCTATATATGCCATTGTCGTTAGTTTAAATGTTGCGTTAGTTTTTTCTAAATGTCAAAATTATTCTTAACTTACTAAAAATCAATGATAATTTAAGCTCCATGATTAGCTAACACACGCTTCGGGTGGCACGTATGTACTAATCACTCATTCAATCCAGCACAATTGAGATTGACCGGAAGCAAAGCAAGCTAACTAGTTTTGTGAGCCCAAAGATAATTTTGGTATTTAGAAAAAACTTATGTTCACTAACATTAAAACTATCGTTACATATATTAACACAAAAAATTGAAGTAGCAATATGTATGAGAACAATAATTTTTTAGTGACATAGAAACCAATCAACTTTCAGTGGTACACAGCGAATTTTCTCAAAAAAAAAACCATCAAATTTCTCTGAATGCGAGCGAATGATCGATGGCACCCTCACGAATCTTCAGTCAGCTAGAGCGTAAATGGTGCAGGGATAGTACAAATTAAGAACCATTAGACAACAAGGTCGTCAGCTGTCTAGCTACTACGTACGACTCCAGCTGATATCTTACGGCAATATAATGATATCATACAGACGCAGCAAGCTCCATCAGAATTCAGATAATCGAATCCATCTTCTTTTGCCTACTTAAATCAACTGGTTTCATCATACACTGAAACGTAACACGGTTTATTGTGGCAATTAACTTGGTAGCATTCGTCCGATCAATTGGTTGCCATGCTGATTAGCATATCATGCATAATGTTCTCTCTGATGCAGAAAATGGTAATCTTTCCTCGCAAAATGGTTAATGGTAATCTTTGAAACGGAATGACAAAGAAAAGGAAGATCGTGGAACGTAGATCGAAAAAGTAATTAAGCTGGCACATGAACGTCTCCTTAATTTTGCTTTGAAACCAAACGTACCAGGCAGGAAGGACTTTGATTACACCAAGTGGGAATAATAATGTGCAAAGAGCAAACAATATGCATTGCTAGCTCTCTCTGTATTATTTAATAAAGAGCTAGCTCTTTTAGCATCCAATCATATAAAGATTGAATCAATCTTAGTCATATAAAGATTAGAAAAACAAGGATGACCTATGTATTATCTTTATGAGATAAGACATCGATTTTTATAACCGTGGCCATTAGATCATGGTGATCAATTACATCCTACATTGATTTTTTAAATTGTGATCATTGAAATCTATAAAAATGAGCGGTCCTTATTAATTTGATGTACACTTCTTCCCGTAGATTTCAAAGAAGCTTTAGAAGTTATGTTTGGAGGAAAAACTAAAATAACAAATGAAAAACAAGAAGCGCATGCATGCCACCGAGCAAACAATTAAACATATATTCTGAAGAGAGATATCGATCGCCTCCATGTTATTTTTAGTAGCAATTAAAGGAAAACAAGTCAAAAGGAAGAATTAATGGTGTACAAAATGTACCTAAAAGATAAAGTGCTACCCGTTTAATTAACATTCATTCGACCAAAAGTTTAGTTAAGATGTCCTACATATATATATGAGTAGTGATGAGGAGTACTAACGAACTACTTACAATACAAATTATTGAGAGCCTCTACATTTAACGCCTTCAAAGTACGTTCACTTTGATTTTGTTGTCCATCATTAGACTCAGGGTTATTCGTATGCTAATACGAACTGATCAAACTTAAAAGGGGTTCTAGTAATATAATGCTTTGCTGGTACTAGCTACGTAGCTAGAGGCAATATAATATGTTCCAATTGTACCTCTTCTACAAGATTCCATTGCATTCCAACATCTCTATTCAAATGGATATTTAAAAGCAGGTATGTATTTTAAATATATTTGGTATTAGAACTTTTTTGAAAGAAGGTATTAGCTGATTTTAATTAACAAGCTTGGCTTGGGATGTCACTTAAATATATATTCCATCGGAAATACCAGAGCATTGGGATATTGAAGAGAGGAAAGCAAAAGGATATTGAAAGGACATTCTTAATTTTTGCCAACATATTGCCTTTGGTCTGAGAAGTTTTCAACGAATTTCTATGGGATTCAGACCAATTTAATTTCATATTTTGATAGAGACTTGCTCTCTTTTGGTACGACGTCATTAATAATCTGTGAACGGAGTCGACAATAATCACATATATATACCTTTCTCTGCAGTTCACAATAATGCAAGTGGGTAGTATATATATTAAACTTGATCAGAATATTGTCTGCATTACTGCAGATAAATCATGTAGATCGATGTGAGAAGAACAGCGAAATAATGCCATGAACAGCAACAATATAATTCAGTACGGCAGATACACTTATATTTACAGTATTTTAAAGTGATGCAGTGTACTGTAACGATTAATCTCAGGCGTCCGTTTTCTATCGATTGGGATGAACAAAATAGTCCTTAACGCAAAACAATGTAGCCTTCTAATGATTAAACGTACATTTGTGTACTAGCTCTTGCTAATTTATCTTGACCAAACTGTAGCACCGGCCGGCCGGTCCTACCGCTACGAAAACGGGGGTTCGCGGAGGGCACTCACGAACCTGCCGCTAGTGAATAGAAGTTTGCCGATTATTTTTTATTGGTACTTAGCAAACAAGCGGTGTGGCAGGGTGATGACAAGATGATGCACCACGTGGCATGGAGAGGGACCGTGTGGCGACGGGGCAACATGATACGGAGGCGACGGGCGGTGGGGGTTAAAGTATATGGTATGTGTGTATATGGTAGGTTTAGTACATGATAATAGAGATGATATTAGATATGATTTGATTATATCTAATCATTCCTTATACGTAGATTACCTATCATATCTCCACTCATGTACTTTTTTATATATATATATATACCGGCCCCTGAGGTTTAATGCAATCAATTCATCTACAGTCTATTCTTCCCCTCTTACAATTCAACATGGTATCAGAGCGGGTGATTTAGCGTCGCTTATCCTTCTGTTGCCTCTCACCCCCGGAGTGGATCTCGATCCTTCCGGGGACGGCTATCAACCGTCGGTCTTCTCCCGCACCGGCCTTCCCTACACCGGTGGATCTTCACAGCCTCACTGGCCCGCCGCTGGATCTTCACCGCCTCACCGGCCCACCGCTGGATCTCCTCCTACACCGTCCTCACACCACTAGCCCTTCTCCGCACCGCCCGGTGCGCCGTCACACGTGGCCGCCTCGCGCCAGCGATCTGGACGCACCGGCTGGCCACGCGCTACACTAGGTGAACGCATGGAGGGTGCTGCATTGGGCCACTGTTTCCCCTGCTACGATGCGATGGTTCAGGGCATCACTCTGTCGCCTCCTCGGGCCACAATGTTGTTGCTCGTGGTCTTCAACTACTGCATCGACATGAGCTACCATTGTGTCACCTTCTCGGGCCACGACATCGTCGCTCTTGTCATCTTCACCGCCATTTCGGTCATCGTCAGCCACTCGGGTGCTTCGCCTACTTCGAGCACCATCACCGTGCCTTTTTCATGCTGCCACTGTTGCCGCTCTCGGCCATTGGTCCAACTACCTCTACATTAGTTTTATTCGTCTTCGTCCACTGCATCACGTCACCAGCGTCGTTATATCTTCCTCGGCTACTTCTGTCTTCTCTGACAATAGTGAGCTGCATCAGCACTTCTCCGTCTATGCCGTTTTGCGCCACGATCGTCTCAGAGGCCTTCTCTGCAAGTCTTCTTCGACAATGGCACAAGATTCATGATGGTCCCTCTCTTTGCTCGCACGGTATTTGCAACACCGTTGTGCGCGTTCGTCTCGATTCGTCATTGGGTCTGGCAAACCCAATGCGTGTCTCGTCCTTGACGGTTTCGACAGCTTCGGTTCTTCGGCGTCTTCTTCCCCAACGACTGCTGTGATCACGTCACCATTTTCGTCTTATCTTGGTTCGCCAGCACCATCCCATGTGCGCGACCCCTTCACGATGTCTCTCTATGCATCCACGGCTTCAGGTTACCTTGTCATCGGCACCCCGACTTCTTCGGCTACATCGACCATGGCTACCTTACACAGCTACCTCGACCACAACTTCTTCGGCTCCATTGCTTTCGACTACCTCGACTACGACATAAAGGGTTATTATCTTTGAGTACTCTTGTCGGTTTCTTCTCCAGTCTAAGCGTCTGCTTTGCTCACGCTTGGACCGCGGGGGGATATTAAAGTATATGGTATGTGTGTATGGTAGGTTGAGTATATGGTAATAGGGATGATATTAGATGTGATTTGATTATATCTAGTCATTCCTTATACGTAGATTACCTACTATATCTCCACTCATGTACTCCTATATATACCGCCCCCAAGGCTCAATGCAATCAATTCATCCACAATCTATTATTTTCCCTCTTACAATTCAACAGTGGCGATGGCGATGGCGATGACGCGGAGGCAACGAGGGTAGATGGGCGTCGGTGGTAGGGGAGGACTGGAGGGGGTGTGTGGACACTACAACAAAACAGAACATTTTCGTCGGCCAAATTAACTTCCGTCGGCTCCTGGAGGCCGACGGAAGTTAACTTAACTTCCGTCGGCTTCTCACAAGGGCCGACGGAAGTTAGTGGGGGATTTTTCCGCGGCCGATCGGATCCCCTAACTTCCGTCGGCTTTAATGCTGGCCGACGGAAGTTAGGAAGTTTTTCCCCAACCGCGCGCACGTACAGGGAGACCTAACTCCCTGTACGCGCACACCCGCCGCCGCCTCGCTCCCGCGCCGCCGCCGCCCACCTCCGGAGGCGGCGGAGAGGGGCGGCACGGCCTGTGCAGCGGGGGAGGGAGGATGCTCGCAAAGTGTCTTTTTAGCCAAATGTATTTTTTACTGTTTATCGAGTGTATTTGTCCAGCGAACTTAATATCCTCCTTTGCCGAGTATCCAAAGAATACTCGACGCAAATAGTTGCTTTCCCTAATGTACTTCCTAGCTATTGCACTAGCTACTAACAAACCTGTAGCAAATCATGAACGAACCGATGAATTGGACGACCTAATTAACTAACTGTAGCTAGCCTTAAATATCCTTTTTGTTTGTTTCAATGAATGGTAGCTAACTACGTTAGGTTCTCCTTGTAATCTCCGATTTGGATGCATGAAGCTCAGGATCTATACGTACAAATAACTAATGTAAGTACATGGGACTCGCCATTTACCTTCTTAGATGTACCAATAATGCGGGGACTCTTGATTAAAGACGCTTAAAATAAATAATTAAAAAACATATGGTAACATGCTGGTTACGGAAACTAATCTGCATGTGTATGTGGGCTTCACACATACAAAAGAAAGGTTATAGGATTTATTATCTCTGTAAGGTAATAGATTGCTAATTTCAAATCTAAATTATCGAATTATATATATTAAACGGTATATATGTCTACAAAATTTCAGAGACACCGTACGCTAAAATTCTCTAAATATACGTATGTAGTAATTAATTGGCCATGCATAATGCATATATATCTCGAGTTCATCTCCATTCATGATAGCAACACTAAAAACTGATGCATGCGTTCACATATATACCTATGACCTTGTCACATGTCTCGTGCACATGTGCAAGGACCTGGAACACTCTTCTTCTTCTTTCAATTCAATATTTGTCTCAATCGGACGCGTCTTCACCTGATATATCTCCCTTTCACACCCTGCCTGCCTGCATATTCTAGTCCACTGCCCTGGCCTACGTATGCATACACTATACCAGGTAGAGACAGACAAAAAGGAAATTAATTGATTGAGCGCGCGGACGAAGAAGATGTGTATGAAAATTCTACTCGGAGAAACCGATCCAAGACTTTGGTGTTAGGATAAGATCTCGGGGAGAGAGATTCGGATCTCTCTCCCCACATGCGCACTCAGCCATTCCCTCAACAAACCCCCCTATTCTCCCTGCGCCCTGATCGGGGGCGCCCCAACCGAACCATGGTTGAGGGGCCCCTGCCGCTAGCGCTATATTAAGGGGGAAGGGCTCAGACGTCAAGGTGATTGATACCTTGCACGCCCAAATCCTTCCCCACATTCCTAGACCCGATCTAACAGTTGCGCTAAGCGGCGGGAAGCCTCCCTCGCCGCACCGCCGCCATGGCATCCTCGTCTTCGACTCCGGCCCCCTCCGGTGAAGGTACACACATCCCTTACCCTTCTCTGTTCATGCCTAAACCCTATGCCATGTTTTAGACTCATTTAAACCCTGCTAAACCTAGGCTAGAGATCCTATCTAGGTTCTATCAATGGTATCAGAGCACCTAGACTTAGGTTAGCTAGGGTTTTAGGCGTCGGACCCCTTTGATCCGACGCCACTGTTGCGTTTACTAAGTACTGTATGTACCTACTGAGTTTTGTTCTAAGAACCCTAAGTGAAAACCGTGGACAAAAACTCTCTAAGTACCTCCTTTTGTTTAGCCTCGGCTAACCCTAAGGACAACCTAAGAAAAACAGAGAGAATCCCCATGTTTGGCTTCGGCCAAACCCTAAGGAACCCTAAGAAATCCCCAAAACCCTAAGAAATCCCCTCGGGTAAGAACACAGGAGCAAGGAAACGAAACAAAAAAAAAAATTAAGGAGTTAGGGTTAGGGTTTTCGAAACCCTAACCCTAGTTTTCTGAGAGGGGAAGCCGGGGTACTCACCTCGGGTCGCCGCGCCGCCGCTCGCCGTGGGTGTGACCGAGTCGTCGCCGCCGTCGTGAGCGCCGCCGACCGAGTCGTCGCCGACCGCGAGTCGCCGCCGTCGAGGACCGACTCGACGGAGTGCCGCTCACCCTCGGGTGAACGCGCGCTCCGGCGAGCGGGCCCCCGCCGCCGCCGCGCCGGGCCACCGCGCGCCGCGCCGGGCCGCCGTGCGCCGCCGAGCGCCGTCGGGCCGCCGTCGCTCTCGCGCTCGCGCTCGGGCTGGTGGGAGAGAAATGAGTTTAGGGTTTTCCAGGGGCCGGGGACGGCTTTTATGCGGCCGACAGTGACGGCTGGCCGTCGGATTGAATCCGACGGCCAGGATCAGTCGGGCTGTTTTGAGCCCAGGCGGGGGGGCGGATTCCCGGCCCAGGCCCACGTTTGGGGGCGCGCGTGTGAGAGGATTGCTGGCCCAGGCCCAGGAAGCAGACGGCCTGCTGAAACGCGCCGACAGCAGGCTTCCGCGCGCGCTAATGGGCCAGGCCGAAGCACTGTTTGGGCCAAAATTTGGTTTTATTTTTTCCAGAATTAAGAAATTAATTTCTGATTTAATTTATCTCTGGAAAAATAAGAAAATTGCCCAAAAATCAGATAAAATTAAGTTTAATTTAGGAATAATTTTGTAAATTTCATCACACTCAGTAGTATTATTCTGAATTTTTTGAACATTTTTAGAGCATTTCTTTGATATTTTCTGATTTTTATAAGACCAACGTCTTATTTAAATTAGAGAATAAGATTTTATTAAGTTATTAAAAAATTCAGAATAATTTTTCTACTGATTTCTTTGTACTGATTAAACATTTGCTATATTTTTTAAGTCTTCCGCTGTGCTACCACATGTTTAATCAAATCTATGTTCATCCACTACGTTAAGTTTATATTTTTGTCGATTAAATTTGAACCAACGGGATAATTTAATTGACGAAATGAAAGTCTATTTTAGTTATTTGCATAGTAATTTTATCCCCTGACCAACGTTGGTGATAAAATAACTATGTTTGAGATGAATTGATTCTATTTCTGCCCAACGGTGATATAGAATTAATTCCTATTTATTTATTGAGTTTTCACATGCTGATTTGACCAACGTTAAATTAGCATGTCACATTTATGCCTGTAATTAATCCATTTTGACTATCATTTATCAGGAAGCTTACTCGCTCAGATGAATCATATTGAGAAACTTAGAGGGGACAATTATGCATCTTGGCGAGAGGGTCTACTGATCGCTCTCGCCATCCTAGACGTGGACTATTCTCTGCAAGAAGCATGTCCAGTCCAGCCTACTGAGCCAGTGATACGCACTGGTGAGGCAGCTGACGCATTTTCTGCGCGTCAGCTGGACTTTGCCCCCATAAGAATGAAATATGACATTGCGTACGAAAAATGGAAGCACTCAAACAGAAAGTGCTTGATGATTATTAAGAATTCTCTCTTAGAGCCAATCAGGAGCTCCATCCCTGATTGTGAGACAGCAACTCAGTATCTCAAGAAGATCGATGCTCAGTTTGCTGGATCATCAAAGGCAGCTTGCGCCTCAACAATTAAGAGGTTCATTAATGAGAAATACCGCGGTGGAGGCGTAAGAGACCATATTTTAAGAATGAGTAACTGGGCTGCTAGCCTAAAGACTATGGAGTGCGCACTGACAGAAACTTTTATAGTTCATGTCATAATGAGCTCACTTAGTAAGGATTTTGAGCATTTTGTCATAAACTACAATTCTCTGCCAGAAGTGTGGACATTTGAAAAGTTAGTGTCCAACTGCGTTCAGGAGGAAGATCGCATTAAGGAGGCTAGAGGTAGTGATTCAGTTCACCAAATTCAAGATAAGGGGAAAAAGCAATTTACGCCTAAGAAAAATACTAAGACCTTTAAGAAGAAAGGAAAGGCGCCTAAGGACAGTGATGTCCCTCAAGGCGTCTGCAGGCATTGTAAGAAAGAAGGACACCACATGAAGGACTGTGTGGAATTCCTCAAGTGGATGCACAAACACGGTAACGATGAAATTACTTGTATAGATGAATCCTTGTATTTAGATTATTCTACCAACACTTGGTGGATTGACTCAGGTGCAACTGTTCATGTTGCCAATTCTTTACAGGGATTCGCTACGACGAGAATTTTGGAAAGAAACGAAAGAACAATTAGAGTTGCAAATGGCATCGAAGCAGAAGTTGAAGCCATTGGAGATCTCCCATTAGAATTTAAGAATGGCTTTGTAATTCTTTTGCGCGATGTTCTTTATGTTCCTTCGATGCGCAGAAACTTGATTTCTGTTTCATGTTTAGTTAATAATGGGTACGATTGTCATTTTGGCGACAGACAATGTTCTATTATTTATGATAATAAAGTTGTGGGTCTTGCCTTCGAGCATGACAAACTTTATCTTTTGTCCTTAAGTGATTCAGTAAATACTATTAGTGAGACAGTCTCGTCTAGCAAAACAAATAAGCGTAAGAGAATTAGCGACGTTTCTTCGAAATTATGGCACTGTCGCTTAGGCCATATTTCGAGGGGGAGGATTGAACGTCTAGTTAAGGAGTCAATTCTTCCGCCCTTAGAATTCACAGACTTAGATCAATGCATTGATTGCATTAAAGGCAAATACGTCAAACAAATTAAGAAAGGCGCGAAGCGAAGCACAGGAGTTTTAGAAATTATTCATACGGACATTTGTGGTCCATTTCCTGTTGCATCTGTAGATGGTTATGATTCATTCATAACATTTACAGATGATTATTCGCGCTATGGTTATATTTATCCAATTAAAGAACGATCAGAAGCATTGGATAAATTTAAGATATTTAAGGCTGAAGTAGAAAATCAGCATGATCTAAAGATTAAGATAGTAAGATCTGACCGTGGAGGGGAGTACTACGGTCGTCATACCCCGTATGGCCAAGTTCCTGGACCTTTTGCGAGGTTTCTACAGGAAAATGGTATAGTCGCCCAGTATTCTACACCGGGCGAACCACAGCAAAATGGAGTGGCAGAAAGGCGCAATCGCACCTTAATGGACATGGTAAGAAGTATGTTGAGTTATTCCACTCTACCGGTTGGTTTATGGATGGAGGCATTAAAAACCGCCATTCATATTCTTAATCGGGTTCCGAGTAAGTCGGTGCCCAAGACACCGTATGAATTATGGACTGGACGAGAACCCTCTCTAAATTATTTTAGAGTATGGGGATGTCCAGCTGAAGCTAAAGTATTTAACCCAAATATTGGTAAGTTAGATCCTAAGACAGTGAGTTGTCATTTTATTGGCTACCCAGATAAGTCTAAGGGTTTCCGTTTCTATTGTCCTGGTAGACATACCAAGTTTGTAGAAACGAGACACGCAGTCTTTTTAGAAGACGCTATGATCAGGGGGAGCACGGTATTAAGAGAAATTAGCCTTGAAGAGAAGCGGGTCTGTGCACCTACTCCTATGATTCAAGAGCCAATTCTCCATATGCCTGTGATAGCACCTATTAGTCCAGCTTCAGAAGTTGGACCTTCATTAGCGACAACTGTTGTTCATGAGGAACCTGTTATTCAGGAGCCTGTAGTTCCAGTCGTTGCTAATGAAGAACAAGAAGAACAACCCCCTGTGTTAGAAAATAATGTGCCAGTTGAGGAGGACATCATAGAAAATGATGTACCAATTCAAGAAGACATTAGAAATGATGATATCCCAGTTCAAGAGAGCGTTAGGAGATCACAAAGAGTAAGAAAATCAGCTATTCCTGATGACTATGAGGTTTATATGAGTGAAGAAATTCAAATGGAGGGTGATCCCGCCTCTTTTGAAGAAGCTATGAGAAGCCCTCACTCTTCTAAGTGGCTTGAGGCCATGGAGGATGAGATGAGGTCTATGAGTACCAACAATGTCTGGAAATTAGAAGAAATTCCTAAAGGAGCCAAAACAGTAGGCTGCAAATGGGTCTACAAGGTCAAACGTGACTCCCAAGGGAATATTGAAAGATTTAAGGCCAGACTTGTTGCTAAAGGCTTCACTCAAAGAGAAGGAATAGATTATAATGAGACATTTTCTCCTGTCTCATCTAAGGATTCATTTAGAATCATTATGGCTTTAGTGGCACATTATGACTTAGAGTTACATCAGATGGATGTAAAGACGGCATTTCTCAACGGGGATCTAAATGAGAATGTCTATATGGCACAACCCAAGGGTTTTGTCATAAAAGGGAAAGAAAATTTGGGATGCCATTTAACTAAGTCCATTTATGGTCTTAAACAGGCCTCTAGGCAGTGGTATCTCAAATTTGATGAGACAATTAGAAAGTTTGGGTTTAAAGAGAATGAAGAGGACAATTGCATTTACGCTAAGTTTAAGAATGGGAAATTTATTTTCCTAGTCTTGTATGTGGATGACATCCTACTTGCAAGTAGCGATGTTAATCTACTATTAGAGACTAAGAAGTTTTTGTCGTCTCATTTTGATATGAAGGATCTTGGAGAAGCTTCATATGTATTAGGCATAGAGATTCTTCGAGATAGAACTAAGGGGGTATTAGGTTTATCACAAAAGGCATACTTAGAGAAAATACTAAGAAAATATAGTATGCACTACTGTAAGCCTTCGCCTGCTCCGATAGTCAAGGGTGATAAGTTTGGGAACTTTCAGTGTCCCAGGAACCAATATGAGATCGATCAAATGAAGTCGGTTCCATATGCTTCTGCTGTCGGAAGCCTAATGTATGCTCAAGTATGTACACGCCCTGACTTAGCTTTTGCCACCGGGATGCTTGGCAGATATCAGAAAAATCCAGGCATAGATCACTGGAAAGGAGTTAAGAAAGCTTTGCGATATGTGCAAGGCACAAAAGGCCTCATGTTAACATATGAGAGAACAAATAACCTTGAAATAGTAGGTTATTCAGACTCAGATTTTGCGGGATGTGTGGATACTGAGAAGTCCACATCAGGTTATATATTCACACTCGCAAAAGGAGCTGTGTCGTGGAAAAGCTCCAAACAAACTGTGACGGCATCCTCCACGATGTATGCCGAGTTTGTAGCATGTTATGAGGCCACCGGACAGGCACTATGGTTTAAAAAGTTTATTCCCGGTTTAAGAGTGGTCGACAGTATTGAAAAGCCACTTAAGCTATACTGCGACAATGAGCCAGCAGTATTGTACTCCCATAACAACAAGAAGAGTGGTGCTGCCAAACACATCAATATTAAGTACTATGTTGTTAAGGAGAAAATCCAAGATCAGACTATAAGTCTAGAGCATATAAGTACCAAGCGTATGCTTGCGGATCCGCTAACAAAAGGCTTACCACCCAATGTGTTCAGAGAACACTTAACCGGTATGGGTTTAAAGGAAAGCCTATGATCATTGGATTTGTAAGGGCCCAAAATAAGTTTAGAAACTATTTCAAAGTAGTGAAATGTGTTGTAGCTGTTGAGTCACGTAGTACGTAACTGACTATTGTGATGCATCATGCTCTATGCATTGATCTATAATGAGATAGAGGTAATGTTAAGTAAGTTGAGAACTAAGTCGAGATCTAGGGGGAGAATGTTAGGATAAGATCTCGGGGAGAGAGATTCGGATCTCTCTCCCCACATGCGCACTCAGCCATTCCCTCAACAAACCCCCCTATTCTCCCTGCGCCCTGATCGGGGGCGCCCCAACCGAACCATGGTTGAGGGGCCCCTGCCGCTAGCGCTATATTAAGGGGGAAGGGCTCAGACGTCAAGGTGATTGATACCTTGCACGCCCAAATCCTTCCCCACATTCCTAGACCCGATCTAACAGTTGCGCTAAGCGGCGGGAAGCCTCCCTCGCCGCACCGCCGCCATGGCATCCTCGTCTTCGACTCCGGCCCCCTCCGGTGAAGGTACACACATCCCTTACCCTTCTCTGTTCATGCCTAAACCCTATGCCATGTTTTAGACTCATTTAAACCCTGCTAAACCTAGGCTAGAGATCCTATCTAGGTTCTATCATTTGGATCCACTAACTTAATTATTCCAACTTCCAAACTGGCTACTAATTGTCTATCCCTTTAGCTAGCAACGCAAGCTACTACTGGTACAGTTGTACTAGCTTAGCTACTGCAAAGGTTAGGATCTTAATAATGACCTTCTTTTACCTAGCCAGCTGATTTAATTGCTAGCTTGTATGCATACATGCTTATAATATATATATATATATATATATATATATATATATATATATATATATATATATATATATATATATATATACGGGAACGCTATTCTACACTATGGGTGTAAATGCTATTCTACACCGATCATCCCAATCGTGTCCACCCCCCACCCAATCCCAACCCCTCCATTCCACGTCGGTGTAGAATAGCATTCTACACCCGTGGTGTAGAATAACATTTGTATATATATATATATATATATATATATATATAGCTAGGTAGATAGAATTGAATGGTGACCTTAGCTCAAGCTATAGCTTTTGGCTCCCCCTCTTCGCCTCTTTTGATATCTCTGGAGATATCATGCCGCAGCTAGTAACTAGCTAGATATCGAGCGAGCTGGCCGGCCGGTGATCCTTCCTTCCTTAGCTCGTCATGGAGACGGCCAAGGAGGGCTCCGCGTCCGAGGGTTGTTCCACGGACGGCGGCGGCGCACCGGCCAACGACGGGAGCTCGACGAGCATCAGTACTGTGGAGGAGGAAGGGGAGAGGCGCTCCTCGTCGTCGTCGTCGCCGGTACGCCCCTACGTCCGCTCCAAGAACCCCCGCCTCCGCTGGACGCCGGAGCTCCACCTCTGCTTCGTTCGCGCCGTCAACAGGCTCGGCGGCCAAGATCGTAAGCAACCTAGCTAGCTAATTAAACATACTATATATCCTCTCGATCTAAACATGCAAGTATCTGTGTTGATTATTTGATTTATCCAATTATTCATCGATCTCGAATTCTCGATATATACGATCCTGATGCCAATTTAATTTCATTCGCCTTAATTTCTATGTCACTCTATATATGTATAGGTGCAACTCCTAAGCTCGTTCTTCAATTGATGAATGTTAGAGGGCTTAGCATAGGCCATGTCAAGAGCCATCTGCAGGTGACATATTTCTTGTTAGCTTTACCCTGATTCTTACGACTCATAATATATAATATTAAACTTATATGTCTTTAACCTAATTATTAACAAAAATTTATAAAAGTTGAAATGAAGTATTGATTTTACATGTTAAGCCTTGGTATCGATCCGGCTTATCTCTCTCGTGTGATACATGTTAAGCCTGTTTTTTTCCTATTTCAGATGTACAGGAGCAAGAAGATCGATGAGTCGGGCCAGGGTATGTATGCATGTCAGATGGACTGACCAATTAATTCACGAACATATTAATTTCTTTCTAGTGCTATTTAACTGTGTAGAGATTCATCACCGTGCACGCACATGCATGTATAATTAATAGATCTATGTATATGTCGATTGATTTTGTGCACTGTGCAGTGATCAAGGGTGGTTCATGGAGAGATGAGCATGGGGGACAAGTGTACAAGCTCGGCCATCTTTCCCTGCCTGCTCATCTCCATGCCTTCCAGCGACGCCAGATCACTGGTGGCGCCGGTACTACGGCTATCTTGTCCAGGTAGTTGTTGGATTCATGCATGCAAGCCTAGCTTGCTAGCTCCCAAACAAAACCCATTAAATCTCTACACCTTTAATCAGTTTTCTGTCTGATATATGCAGCACACACTTGATTGCATGCATATATAATTGATAAAGCCTGCTCACCTAGCTTAGATAGCAACCTTGCTCTGACTAATTATTCTCTCCAATAATGGGCGATATATACATGTGTGTATAGCAGGTTTGGCAACGCATGGCCCCCATGGAGATATCATGGATCACAATACTGGCTCCATGGCCATCATCTTGTTGGATCGAAACCCTACCTGCACCCAGCTGCAGCTGAAGCTGGGGTCTTCCGTGCTAAACGAGCTCGCTATGTAGCTAGAGCTACGAGCAGCTACCATCCACAATCTGTCCAAGGTTCTTCATCTCGAGATGATCATATCACGAACCATCAAAGACGAGTGCTGCAAGAGACGATCTGTGATGATGAGGATAGTAGCCGTCAGGAAGAAGGTCCCCTCAACCTAGATCTTTCGCTCGATATCGGACGTCCGTGGCGGGAGAAGAGGAAGAGAGAGTGCAGCTCATCACGGGGGAAGAAGAAACACGAGCAAGATGATCATCAGATTATTATTGGTGGTGATCAAGAAGCAGAGAGCTGTGCTACTACGATTGGGCTCTCTCTTTCTTTGCTCTCTCACCGTTGAAAGAGATGACAAGAGCAGTGTACCTTGTGCTGGTGCTATAGCCGCAGTTCTAGATGATGATATATATGTCAGTGTGGTTGATAAAAGGGAAGTTAATTAAGCACATGCAATGCAACAAGCTAGGACAAGTACTCTTCATCTCACCATATGGCTACGCGGTGGTGATATTTTGTGGTACTTATCCATTTGTGTATGTTTGTAGAGGAAGATAATAAAATGTCTACTATTTAATTTTGTGCTGATATATATATGTGTATATTTAATCTGGCTACAACAAATACGATACCTATTATTAGGAGGCAATAGATGTTAACTTTTTTTAATCGTGTTAGAACTATAGAAATAACTAGTTCTTATTAATTCGATGTAATAGTCTAGTTAGCTGATCCCGTCTGCCGGTTAATCTTTCATTGTATCGTGGTTTAATTAGGCAAGCAGTTTCAATGATTGATGTACAAATTAAACTAAGGAGATATATGACGATGTAGATATCTATCTATATGTAGCTCCATATTATCTGTTATTTTTGATTTAGTTATCTGCTCAACAGCCAGAGCATGCCTATAAATCACCTTGATTAAGCACTGCATATGTAGTGTTAATTTGACAATGGTCCTATCCCCCCCTAATTTTTATTTTGACAGTACATGTTATATTGAGTTTTTAGTACGTACATGCGAAATTAATTGACTATTTCACTGGGTATTACATTGACGTTTACTTCTATCTAATCTTCCTTTTTTCCCAGTAAACTTGTGGCTTTCAGTCTCAGTATATGCTATTAAATAATAACGTCAATACATGCCATTATAATTTAACGAGTTTGAAGAAATACCGTTATTATAATTCGTATATTTCGATTTGTACCATGCCTATGCATTATAATTTTAGAGAAATCCAAAATATGCCATTATAATTTCAAAGAATTCCACCGCATGTTACTACAATCTCAAATATATCATTACAATTTTAGAGAATACTGTAAGAATAAACTTAAATTGCAATGATATAAATCGAAATATGCAGATTGTAGGGGTATTTCTCAATGATGACAGTGGCGGTTCTAAGGGGTGGTCCAATTGAGCCCTAAACCACCCTCGATTCCGGGCCATTAGACCTCCAGTATTAGAAATTAGTTCATATAAATATAAATTTTGATTTTAGTATATTTATGAAGTTAGGAGATACAATTTTTTCTTTATGGCATATTTTTTTAAAAAAATTGTATTGCATTTTAAGTTTACGATATTATGAAAATTTGAGGAAAAAATTGTTGGAGTCTCCACTGAATGATGAGGTACATCCCATTGATCCTAATAATAAATAAATTTGTTGTAACTGACGGTTTCAATTCATCCATGCATGCTAGCTCCTATCTCAGACGCTGACGGTTTCAGTTCAACTCAAACGTATGATTTGGTCCGGTGACCACTGCATTTGTTTCTTTTAGCTCCATTCATTGAAAAACGTTGCATTGATTTGTCATGTTGCTTCTAACTGAAGGGACACCTAGTTAATGCAGTTTGTTCCTATCTCCAGCTTTCTGTTTGTTAGGCAGGTTTGAAATTTTATCCATCTATACTATGGGTGATTATATTTCAACTCTTGGAATAAATGCATTTATTTTCTGCAGAGTAACATCACTACAAACCTTCACTGTAGTGATGTTGGGCAAGACCACTGTAGTGGCGGGCCATTAGATGCCCGCCACTACAGTTGCTGGTGCTGACGACAGCACCAGCGCCCGCCACTATTATTGGTAAAGTAGTGGCGGTCGGTGCTGACATCATCCCGGACCGCCACTATTGTACCAATAGCAGTGGCGGGCGCTGGTGCTGCCCGCCGCTGCTAAGATGGCCGCCACTAAAGTATTGATGACATCACTTGCGATCGCCACTACTATTCTAGCTATAAATACGCAGCTTCTTCCTCCCCGAGCTCTACCGGAGTTCACATTTAATTTTGTCCGTACAATGACGACAAAAATCTAGATAAAGAGGGGGAGGCTTTGTTTCGTTTCTTTTGAAGGATTTCATTCTAGGAGGTAAATCCATGCCGAATCTCATATTTATTTTGTATTTAATCATGTATACAATGAGTTATTAGCGTTTTACTAATTTAGGGTTTGTGAATAGAAATTTTCAAATAATATTCCATTTACAGTGTTTCCTTCTCCCAAATGAACAAATATGACCCTCCTCACAATTATTCATCACTTGTATATTGATTTACGTCATTTTAATCTCTTTTTTAATTTGATTTATGATTATAGATCTAGAGTTATGTTGTTTGGAGAGAGAAACCAATATAGTTAATTTATTTAATAATTTTTTTCTGCTTAATAAATAGTTTGAATTAAAGCATTTTTAATTAATGTTGTTATGAGCGATAATAAATCAATATATTTTCAATTTGTAAATTACTAAAATTAACAATAATGAATTTATTAATATTTTTTCAAATAATATATGTTTTAGATGGAGCATAGGTCCTAGATGTACTCGTCCAACGACGGAGATGTGGTGGCATATTTTAACAGAGTAACTGAATTTACTGAAGCTGCCGCACAATATGCTTCCCGTCAGAATGAAGAGGCAATATATTGTCCTTGTAAAGTTTGTAAAAACGAAGCGATGTATCCATGTTCAGATCGTGAAACCATACGATTTCACTTGTTGAAAAATGGTTTCGTGAAGAACTATTATATATGGACGAAACACGATGAGATGAGCCAAAATCCTCCTGAAGATTCTGATGTGCCGCAAGATGCTCATCAACATAGAAGAGGTTGTGATCATACATCCGACATAACACATGATGATGTTGATCAACATGATGATGATGACGCCTTTGATGTGGAGGAACTGATGCGAAATGTTGCACCTGAAGTGTTGTTGCAGAGAACTACAACCAAAGGATACGATAACTTTGAAGCACTTGACAAAGTATCAAAAAACCTTCTTTACGAGGAACGCCACGGATGCGATAAGCAGTATACTGTGTTGTACACAATTCTTGAGCTTATGATACTGAAGGCCAGCAATGGATGGTCTGACACTAGATTTCAAACCTGAGTCATTTCATCTCTAAACCCTAATTCATCCCCGAAGAATCTTAGGTTTCTTAACACCCTACATGATTATTTTCTCGAAACAATTTTATTTTTTATGACAACATCTATGGATCGATCATATCATAACAACATGACAAGTCTCATCTTTTTAGACTTTATTTTATTTTTTGAGGATTAAAAAACTATAAAAATACAAGTTGTCGATCGAGTGTTGTGGAAACCTACATTTTTTATGATGGTTTTAAATTTACTGGATAATAACTAATTATAGAGTCAAAAACATGAATATGGTTTTTCTATAAATTTTGGTGAATTATTTCATGTCTTGTAGTTCAAATTGAACTTATTTTGACTTTGATCATAAAGACACACTTAATGAAATAAAAATAGTAAACTAAGGGAGAAAATACCAATTTTTGCAATTAGAATATTGGTGTTGTATTTTTATTGTACAAAAAGTTTCGATTTCAAAGGAAGAATAAACTATAGATTTTGCTTTCAAACCTCAGTCATTTCTTCTCTAAACCCTAATGCATCCCCGGAGAATCTCAGGTTTCTTAATGAAATAAAAAAGTAAAGTGAGGCAGAAAAATACCAATTTTTTAAATTTGATAAGTTATGATGTATTTTTATTGTTAAAAAAATCAAGTTCAAACTAGAATTTAAACGCGAATAAAAAAGTCATGAAAATTAGAATAGAAATGAAAAAAATGTTTGGATGCTAGCAGCAAGGTTCGAACCTCAAACCGCCTGCCGGCAGCAAGGTTCGAACCTCGAACTGCATGGCACCAAAGCAAACCCCGCACCACTGCGCTACAAAGTGTTTCTCGACATGTGTAGCAACGTATATTAGATAACCCCCACCTCTCATAGTAGTGGCGGGCATGCTGACGTCACCAGCCCGCCACTGCTATTCCTTTTAGTAGTGGCAGTCGAGCACCAGCGAAGGACGGATTAGTAGTGGTGGGCTGGTGATGTCATCGCCCGCCACTACTAAGAGAAAATAGCAGTGGCGGGCAGGATGACATCAGCATGCCCGCCACTGCTAATCCTCCTATATAAATTTTTCGCTCCCGCCGTCTAAAAACCCTAAGCCCTAATCTTCTCCTGCCAGTTGCTGCCGCTCCTAGAGCCCGCACCGCTGTTGTCGTTGTCGTCCCTGAAGCCCGTCACCACTGTCAAAGAGCCGTTGGTGTCCCCGGACCCCTCGCCACCACCTCGGAGCCGTCGCAGTCATCCTCAAAGCCCGTCACTGGAGCCTGCGTCGGTGTACTCGGACCCCTCGCCGCCGCCTCGGAGCCGTCACACACCGCCATCCTTGTCCGGGAGCCCGCGCCGCCACCCTCGGAACCCGTCCCCGACGCACGCCACCATCCCCGTCCCGGAGCCCGCACCGCCACCCTCGGAACCCGTCACCGCCGTCGCCCTGAACTCCGCCTGTCACCGGAGCCCACGTCGCTGTCCCCGGACCCCGCGCTGCCATCTTGGAGCCATCGCCGCCATCCCCATCCCCGAGTGCACGTCGCTGTCCCCATTCAGGTTGCTAAACTTTGTACTAGTTTGATAGATTTACTTACTGCTTTCAGTCTCTATATTTACCTACTATTTTTAGTCTCTAGATTTACTTAAGTGTGATTTAAGTGTGTTGAAAGTTTGTTTGATTGTGTTGTGAGTTTTTGACCTTGAAAGGAGGATTGTCCTAACTATGTTCTTCCTGAACTTATATGTGTGTTAGCCCATCTTCAATCATATTAATATAAACTATTTTAGTTGGTAAATTTTGCAGTTTATTCTGAATATGGTCAAAAAGCTGAAAATGATTCCTGATTGCACCATTCATCCACTGTGAAGTGGTACTCTATGTGATTAACACTGATTTTGGCATTGAGTTATCTCATGTATGTCATACCACATTACCACTTTTTTGGGAATTGATTTTGATACTGTGAAGTGGCATTGATTTTGGCATTGATTTTGGGTGAAGTCTTCTATATCTAAGTTATGCCATGAGAAATATTGCATACCACATTACCACTTTTTTAGAACAACTTTTAGAGGCCTATGATGCAAATAGTAATTGAGTTATCTCATGTATGTCATCAAGCCGTGGGACACATCCATTCCTGACAACAACTTCTTCTTTCTCGTGTTGCTGACAGGGAATGGATGTGCTCACGGTTTCATGGCAGCCATGAACATATTTGAAAAACAACACAAAGTATGCTGAGGCCTCAACAACACAAGAGAGAGAGAACAACACAATCTCCTAACTTGAGGATTAATATAGTAGCTTCAGAAGTAATAGCCGACTACTGTAGCCAAGAAGAGTTTTCATACATTTCTCACCTTTGACACTATGATCAATTTACTACTGCAATTACTTCTGAGGCTACAGTAGTAAACTGATCACAGTGTCAAAGGTGAGAAATGTATGAAAACTCTTCTTGGCTACAGTAGTCAGCTATTACTTCCAAAGCCACTATATTAATTCTCAAGTTAGGAGATTGTGTTGTTCTCTCTAGTGTTGTTGAGACCTCATCATATTTTGTGTTGTTTTTCCCTCTAATGTTCCATGGCAACAAAATATGCTGAGGCCTCAACAACACTGTGATCAGTTTACTACTGCTATTATTTCTAAGGCTACTATATACTAATCCTCAAGTTCATGCATCCGGTTGAAGACCAACATTAGATTCTACAATTTCTTTTAGAGGCCTATGATGCAAATTGTTATTGAGTTATCTCATGTATGTCATCAAGCCGTGTGACACGTCCATTCCCGTCAACAGCTTCTTCTTTCTCGTGTTGCTGACAGGGAATGGATGTGCACACGGTTCCATGGCAGCCATGAACATTTTGAAAAACAACACAAAATATGCTGAGGCCTCAACAACATTGTGATCAGTTTACTACTGTTATTACTTCTAAGGCTACTATACTAATTCTCAAGTTCATGCATCCGGTTGAAGACCAACATTAGATTCTACAATTCCTTTAAGAGGCCTATGATGCAAATTGTTATTGAGTTATCTCATGTGTGTCATCAAGCCGTGTGACACATCCATTCCCGTTAACAACTTCTTCTTTCTCGTGTTGCTGACAGGGAATGGATGTGGACACGGTTCCATGGCAGCCATGAACATTTTGAAAAACAACACAAAATATGCTGAGGCCTCAACAACACTAGAGAGAGAGAACAACACAATATCCTAACTTTAGGATTAGTATAGTGGCTTCGGAAGTAATAGCCTCTTAACTATGAAAATATGACAGCAGACCTTTTTTGCATAACCAAAATTCTGATACATTAGCCTCTTAACTATGAATAGTTTATCTATGGCGGAAGAAGGACGTTCCATCGAGGAGCTCATCTACGAGTCTCCCGCAAAAACAAATAAAGAGGGTTCATCTGAAGGATCCTATGATAGCGAATCTTCGTACCACTCTCCGGAGAATGAACATCCAATGGAGCCTAGGAAGAAGAGAACGAGAGAAGACGCCGATGAGGATTACATTCCTGAAGCTCAAGCGGAGGTAATTATTACGTTAGTAACAAGTCAGAGCAGCTTCTAACCGAGGATTACATTCCTGAAGCTCACATTGTCTATCATCGTAGGATCGTCCAAAGAGAGGAAGCAAGCGTCAATTATTCCAAGTCGAGAAAAGAACAACTATTGTCCCAACTATTGAGTCAGCTAGCGGACAGATGTTGAGCCTGCTGCCACAACATCGTCTGCAAATGCGAAGAGGAGAGGGAAACAAGAGAAGAACAAGCTGCATACAACTATCTATGAGGTTGAAGAAGTGCATGTTGATGGGGCTCCAAAGAAGCCAAAAGAAATCACAGCGAAGTGGCGTAACGACTTTGGATGTCTCGCCAGGGAGCGATGTAAGATAGTTTGGAAAAATTAGAAGACTGTCCCTGAAGCTACAAAGAACGGATTGTGGCAGCATATAAAAGCGCATTATAAATTCCCGGAAGACCGCTTAGAAGACGCTAAAGCTGCCACATTGAAGACTATTGGGAATGCTCTCCGTACATTTAGGACTAAACTGAACACACAATACCTTCAGAAAGATGAGTCGCCGCTCAATGACTACGGCTTTATAACGCCAAATGAATAAAATGAATTCAAAATGCAGCATTGCTCGGAAGAAGCCAAACAAGAGAGCATCATGTTCAAAGAACTTAATAAGAAGAATAAGTTCCCACATAAACTTGGGCCAGGTGGATATAAGGCCAAGGAGGATGAGTGGAGTAGAAAGGAGGAGGAGGACCGTGCGGCTGGGTTACCTGAACAGTTTTCAGGTGCTGATCAGCGCACTAAGAGATGGCTCCTAGGTCGAGCTAAAAAACACCCGAGGGCCAATATATGCTCTCCAACTCATGGACTAGTGAAGTATTCCAGAAAGCACAGGAAATCGCTGAGTTGGAGAAGACTGGAAAGTTCAAGCCCGAGGGATGTAATGACCAGCTTACATTTGCTCTCGGAAACGAGGAACATCGAGGGCGCACCCGAGGTGTCTCTTCTATAGCACCCTGGAAAAATACTTTCAAGAAACAGGAAGGTGCCACATACAAGAAGCGTCAAGCACGCACAGACGACGCCGCAGAGCGCCGTGCAGAGTGGGAGCGACACTTTTTTGAATTTATTAACGAGAATCCAAACATAATGCAGGCTGCAGCGGGACAAATAATTGTGCCAGAGGTACGACTCGACGTAAGCAGTGTTGGCTCAGTACAAGACAAATTTCCTGTAAATTATATTAAAGAGGACACACCATGCATCCTGCATGTACCGATAGGGCGCAAAGGGCATTCCCAAGAGGCTGCACGAGGCATTGCTATGCCTGGGGATTTATTTCACAATCGGCCTATTCCTGCTGACTATACCAAGGTTCAGGTCAATGAGATCACCAACAATAGATTTATTAATGACCCCTTGGATCTTCCAATGCCTGATGAGGGGATTGAGACAATTGGAGATGCTCTGAATAACTTTGTCCTATGTGCGAGCCGAGATATCAAATTACCGCAGACAAGTTCTCAGAGTAAATCACCTATTGTCTCATCACAATCCCCCACATATCTTTCATCCCAGTATGTGCAAAATATAGGATCTTTATCACCTGTTGATGAGCGTGAGATAGAGGAAGAGGCAGAGGAAGAGCCAGTGCCCGATAAAGTGGCAGAAGTGATAGAATCGAAAGTGACTTCTGATCCTCAAGTGACAAAGCCAGTGCCAGTGCTTGAGCCCACTGATGAGCCCAACAAAAATGTGCCAGAGCCAGATCAAATGCCAGTGCCAGTTCCGGCTGAGCCTCAAGTGCCAGTTCCAGCTGAGCCTCAAGTGCTAGTGGCCAAGCCCATAACAAAAGTGCTAGTGCTAGTTGCCGAGCGTGAAAAACAAGATGCATGCCCAAAGCCAGCAATCCACAAGATAACTGTTCAAGCTGGGCAGTGTTCTGCGTCGAAATCTGAGATGCATAAATTTTTTACTACTATGGGGCAAACACGTTCTACACCCGAAGCGGCTCCCATAAAGGCTCCAGTACAAAAGCATGCGGGCTCACTTTCTGTTGATAAATGGATCTACGGAGACGAGGATTATATCGAATACGAACCAGGCAAACCATTATTACCCCAAGGAGTACTTAAGAGTATGCCTTGGATGATGAAAACATTTCATGACTGGTACCTCGAAGCGTCTTCATTAAGAGTTACACAAATAGAACTGAAGGTTCCACAAAAAATATTCAACTGTCCAGAGTTTAAGCTTGCACTATTTTTCGACGACTTCCATCGGATGTTTCGTCTGCAGCGAACCGACATCACAAGCATGATGCTCTGGTGCATGTAAGTGCTTTATACTTTGTCAATACAAAGCAAAAATAAATAATGTCTTATATTGACTATTGTTTCATAACATATGTAGTTGTAATTCAATTTGTGACGAGTCTAATATGTATGGGTACTTGAACCCGTCATTCATAAGCCAAAGTGCGCTGAACCCAACACTAAACCAGAACGATAGCAAGTACTGGACCGCGGGTAAGAAAAAATTTCAAAGAAAGATGTTCAATAAAGACGAAGACACACTTAAGAAGAAGAAAATGAGTTGTGCCGCGTTATATATTGCGCGGTGCATGGATCAATGGAAGGACAGAGAAATGATAAGTGGGGCATATAACTTTAAGTAAGTATACCCACTATATCCACTTAATCACGTTTTATCGATTATGAAACTAACATAATCATATATTACTTCTTTCGATAGTGATCATTGGATTGCACTTCTGATATACCCAAAGAGCTCAAGAGTTTATGTGCTCGACTCGCTCGACAAACCCAAAAAAGAATATCAAGATATATTAAATGTTATTCAAAGTGCATACAAATACTACGTGGAAAAGTTAGGTGGCCCACATGATCCATAGAGGGCGAAAGATATGCTTATCAGAACCAACTATCCGGTAATATTATATTTTTAAATTTCTTAATTCAATTGATAAAGCCAAACTATATATCGTTCTAACTTTGTCTATTTTGAAGTGTCACAAACAATCTCTTGGTTCCGTGCATTGCGGCTATTATACTTGTGATTTCATGAGTAATAACTTAGGAAAGTTTGGGCGGACAGTATCTGAGGATACTAAAGAAGTAAGTTGATTTCTTGTGTGTTAATCTAATATAACTTGCAGCGTATGTACTTATATGTTACGTATGCAGGCGTCAGGTCCATCAACCGTTGCCTAGAAAAGCCAACTCTCAGAATCACAAATGTACGAAATCATATCAAGGATGTGCCGCTTCACGATGCATGAGATTCTTCATCAGCTTGGAGCATTGTTCGATCCTGAGAGTGAAGTAGCCAAGCATCCAACTATGTATGATTGGGCCGGAAGAATGAAAAGGCAAAGCATAACAAATCGATAAGAATTTGTTATCAATAGATGCGTAAGATATGAGTTGGCCTTCCAAGAAAACATAAACCGCATGAGCATGTATTTGTGAAACAATGGTTAATTTTGAAATTTTGATAGATGTAAACTTTTTAGACTTGATGTGTGGTGAAATGTAAATTTGTAAATTGATGAGATGTGTTGTTGTTGTTGCTGTGTATGTAGATGACTGTGTGAAGCATATAATGTAAACTTTGTAAATTTGTAAATTGATGAGATGGATGGTTGTTGTGTTGATGTGTTGCTATTGTGGATGTGTATGTGGATATGTGGATGTTTTGCTGTTGTGTATGTGGATGGCTGTGTGAAGCATATAATTTTTGTGTTTTGGTTTGTGGGACTGTGAATTATGGATCACAACATTCTGTGTTATGGGTTATACACAGCAGTGGCGGGCAGATGAGGTCAGCCGCCCATTACTGCTGTTGACACAGTGGTGGCGGGCGCGCTGACCTCATCTGCCCGCCACTGCTGTTGACACAGCGGTGGTGGGCGCGCTGACCGCCACTGCTAACCCGTGATAGCAGTGGCGTTAGAGCAGTGGCGGACTGGATGCCCGCCACTATAGGTCGGTTTTGCCCGCCGCTACAGTATCGCTTTGTAGTAGTGTAAAAAAGAGGCAAACTTATCTATGTAATTCAGCACAAAAAATATTACTAAAGCACTCTATATATGTAGTTGTTGGGGGAAATTACTTCATTTTCAGGACTTAGAGATTAATGACTCGAAGGCTCCAAAGAGCTCCGAAGCTGGTGGGCGATTGTTCGGAGGCAGAAGCGTCACGCCGAAGGGTGCATCTATGCGAAGCCCTGATGAACCCTCCGAATGGCAGATAAAGGCTCCGAAGCTGAGCGACAAGATTGATAAGATGTTTGGCTTATCCATCTACCTTATAGTTCTTTACCTTTTATAACCTTGTTCCTGGCGCCGAATAGTTTCCACTATGTCGGTTGTAATATGGGGGTAGTTAGGTCTTTTCCTTATACATTTTTACCAATAAATACCCCCCTCTACACCCTGTAAAGAAGAAGAAAAACAGGTTGTTCAACACACATATTCGAACTGCTCAAGCTATTATCCAACTCGGAGGCTTGAGGTAGTCCTAAAACACAAACTCTCTGTATGTTCATTCTTGATCTCAGAGAACCTATTGGTGTAAACTTTTACACCAATAGTTGGTGCCGTCCGTGGGGATCCAAGTTCTAGAAGCTTGTTCTCTACTGCTGACTGCACTTCGAAGAGCACTTACGGAGGGAGCCTCGGAGTCTCAAGACTCCGCGCACCCTTCGGTTAGGGGCTTCTTAGTGCAGCCCGAAGGCCTTCACTCGACTTCCCGAGTCGTTCGAAGTCCTCCATCTTCAGACCTCTTCGTGGCTAGTTATGCCTCCGAAGTGAAGCCAGGCCGCAGGTCCCCTCCGAAGGTCCCCTCGGACTGCAGGAGCGGGGCCCTCTGCCGCTCCAGCAATTCCCGAAGACACCCCTGGGCGTCGAGTGCCCAGGGGTCCTCGAGCTCCTCCTACGGTGCTTCAGACTGATTACATCAGCTCCCAAGACCCGGAGCTACCTTTAGAAGAAGATGAAGGCCTTCCTAGAACCGAGGCTACTCAATTAGCCAGGCTTCAGGAGGAAGTAGCTAGGTGGAGGCAGGAGGCTGCCGATCGCCTCCGCACTAAAGCCTCCACCGAGACTCCCGAAGGGCCTCAAGACGGTGGTGCTCACAACCCCCCAGAAGTTATCCAAGTCCCGGAGGAGGCCGAAAAGCGTCTTTCGATGATGAGTCCCCATTGCACCCAGACTTGCAAAGAGTCTCGTTTGATCCTAGGTTCAAGGCTTCGAAGTTACACAAGTACTCTGGTGGTTCAGATCCCGGAGAGTTCGCTCGCTCATATGCCTTGGCCATAGAGGCAAGCGGAGGGGTGCGCAACACGATGGCGAAGTGTTTCCCCCTCGCTCTCGAGGGTGTGGCGCTTCGATGGTTCTAGTCTTTAAAGCCAGGATCGATCAGGTCCTGGGAGCAGCTAAAGAAGAAGTTCGTAAGCAACTTCCAGGGTACCTTTGTGGCCCCGATGTCCACAGGAAGTTTGTTCCAAGTAAAGCAGCGGGCGGGAGAAACACTCCGTGAATACTTCACACGCTTCGCCCACACCAAGTCACAAATTAAAGGCCTGTCTACCTCTTCGATAGTCGACGCCGCTCGTGAAGGGGTGCTAAACCCCGACCTCCTCAGCAAGCTCCACCGTAAGCCGGTGACATCTGTGGCACATCTCATGGCATACTTTGAACAGTATGCCAAGGCGGAGGAAGGCTGTCTCCGGCGGACTGGAGCCCCCTCACCTACTCTCCGAGAAGTCAAGACGGAACCCGAAGTCTTAGCTCCTCCGCAACCTCCTCAAGATAACCGCTTCAACGAGCACAGGAGAGGGAAGAAGCATTTCCATTCAGAGGTGCTAAACATTACGCTCTCTGCCCCGAAGGCACCTGCTAATTTCCAGCAGGTACAGAACTTCAAGGCTGCGACCCCAAGACCTCAAGAGAGAGCGCTAGGCAGACGCCAGAGTTTTTTCTGTTGCGTGCATGGTGACAACAGAAGACATGACACGAAGGACTGCAAGTCGGTATTAACCCTTTGGGGTGAATACCTAGGGCGAAGTACCGGGAGGGGCACTTCGGATCGAGCCCCACCGGCGGCACGGTCGGAGCCTGTGTAGATCGTGGCCCGAGCCGGTGTCCCAGAAACCCCCATGCGACTTCTGGTGGCCAATATTATGCCACCACCGAAGCAGGAAGACCCACAAGACCGCGGCAAAAGGGTGGTCCTGCCCATCTCCGGAGGGGGGACCCTCGGCAGCATGTCAAAAAGGCAGCGGCATGAGTACGTCCGCGAGGTCAGGCACATCGGGACTTTAAGTTCCGCGGAGGGAATGCCAGAGTGGTCCCATGTGCCCATCTCATTTACTGCTAGTGATGCCGCAGGGGTAAAATTCCCTCATGCTGACCCCTTGGTCATTTCCACAGACATAGCAGGGGTGGAGGTCCGAAGGATCCTGGTAGACGGAGGGAGCTCCGCGGACATACTCTTCGTCCAGGCCTTCGATCAGATGTGCATACCCCGGAAGCATCTGCTTCCAGCGGCCCGACCACTTCAACGGTTCTCAGGACCACCTCTCGATGCCCTCGACCAGATAGGCCTCGAGGTTGCCTTCGGAGAGGGGCCTCTGGCCAGGATAGAAGAGGTGATCTTCGACGTTGTCGACGCCCCATATGCTTACAACGCAATCTTCGGCCGAGGGATGCTGACCAATTTGGGGCCATAGCGCACCACAATTACCTTTGTCTCAAAATGCCCACGCAAGGTGGGGTGCTTACTATTTCAGGAGACCAAGCTGTAGCCCGGAGGACGGAGTATGGCCATGGGCAGCCGTTGGATCCCCGGCAAGTGCACAACGTGGCGAAAAGCATCGAAGAGGTGCTAGAGGCCTCGAACCCTTCGAAGAGGCCCTCTCTCAAGCCAAGCCCGGAAGGTGATGTTGAGTCAAGGATAATTTCAAAAGATGGTAAAGAGTATCCAGTGCAGTTTGGCAAGGGGCTATCCCCGGAGATAGCCGCCTCGTTGGAAGAAGTCGTCAAGCAAAATCTGGATGTCTTTGCTTGGACCGACGAAGACATCACCGGGGTCGATTGAAGCATCATCGAGCATAGCCTGCTCGTCAACCCGAAGGCCAGGCCAGTACGCCAGGGGCTCCGCAAGCTGTCAGCGGAAAGAGCAAGCCTCGCCAAAGCCGAAGTAGAAAAATTATTAAAAGCTGGAATCATCAGGGAGGTAGCCCATACCGAGTGGTTGACTAACCCTGGTTTTGTAAGGAAGAAGGACTCGAACAAATGGCTCATGTGTATTGACTTTAATTCATTAAACAAAGCATGCCCACGAGACCCCTACCCGATGCCCCGAATAGATCAACTGGTGGATTCCACTGCAGGCTCTGAATTGCTAAGCTTCCTCGACGCTTATTCCGGGTATCATCAAGTCTGGCTGAAACGCGAAGATGAAGCCAAGACAAGCTTTATAACTCCTTTCGGAGTATTTTGTTATGTAAGAATGCCTTTTGGCTTGCGGAATGCCGGAGCCACCTTTTCACGTTTAATAGCTAAGGCTCTAGGTCATCAAATAGGCCGAAATATCGAAGCCTATATGGATGATATTGTAATAAAAAGTGCCCAAAAGCACCAGCATAGCCTAGACCTAGCTGAAACATTTGAGAGCCTCCGAGCATGTGGAGTACGCCTCAACCCGGAAAAATGTATATTCGGAGCACAAGCAGGGAAGCTACTAGGGTACTTAGTTTCGAGCAGAGGAATCGAAGCTAGCCCAACACAAATAAGTGCATTACAAAGAATGGCTCCGCCACAGAATTTGAAACAAGTACAGAAGCTAGTAGGGAGGCTCGCAGCCCTTAGCAGGTTCCTGGCCAGGTCAGCAGAACAAAGCCTCCCAATTTTCAAAGCACTAAAGGGGTCCGAAAGCTTCAGTTGGACACCGGAATGCCAGAAGAGCTTCGATGATATAAAAGCATACCTCGGAAGATTATCAACGCTCACTGTGCCCCTTCCAGAAGAGACACTGCTCCTATATCTTGCAGCAACAGGCTCCACAGTAAGTGCAGTATTAGTCCGAGAAGTTGACCTTAAGGGAAAGCTGGTGCAAAACCCAGTTTATTTTGTGTTGGAGGCTTTGTCCGGAGCTAAAATCAGATACTCCGAGCTCGAGAAATTTGCTTATGCCTTAGTAATGGCCTCGCGAAAGCTAAGGCATTATTTCTTGGTGCATAACCTGATCGTCCCTACCTCGTATCCTCTGGGGGATATGCTCCGGAACAAAGACTCTACAGGAAGAATTGGAAAGTGGGCTGTTGAGCTAGCCCCATTCGGAATCTCCTTCATGGCAAGAACAACTATCAAATCTCAGATCATAGCTGACTTTGTAGCAGAGTGGACTCCATCTGCCGTTTGGGCCCCGAAAGAATCCTCCAAAGGTTTATGGATGATTTTTTCTGATGGAGCTTATCAAGCATCCGGTGCCGGAGCAGGGGCCGTCATAATATCACCATCGGGACAGAAGGCCATGTATTCTGCGAGGCTCAATTTTAGAACCACCAATAACATCGCAGAATACGAAGGAATCCTGCTAGGCCTCCGAAAAGCTAAAGCACTTGGAGCCGCATGGATAATGATTAAGACAGATTCCCAAGTCGTCGCGGGGCATGTTGATAAAAGCTTTCAAGCAAAGAATCCACAGCTAGCACAATACCTTGAAAAAATCCGCAAGGCTGAAGCAGCATTCAGAGGATTTACGGTTCGGAGTATCCCTCGAGCAGAGAATCAACTCGCAGATATTCTTGCAAAAGCTGCAGCCAGAGCGGTGGACCTCCCGGAGGGGGCTTTCTACGAAGAGCTAGCGCAGCCCGCAATTGTTCAGTTACCCTCTTCGGAAGTACTGTGCATTCCAGCAGCAGATTGGCGGGCTCCGATTATGAACACGTTGCAAAGTAGCATAGACCCTTCAGAAGGTCCAGAAACCCGAAGGTTGCAGGCAAGAGCCCGGAATTACAAGCTTGTCAACGGAGTATTATACAAAGCTGGCGTGTGCTCACCTCTGCTTCGATGCATCTCCCAGCCCGAGGGTCAAGACATACTTCGAGACATTCACGAAGGGTTGTGTGGAGGTCACCTAGCCCATCGTGCGCTAGCTGGCAAAACACTTCGGAAAGGACTTTACTGGCCCACAATAGTGAGAGATGCGGAGGAGCTGGTTCGAACATGCCAAGGATGCCAGTGGATGGGCAGACGAAGCCACCATCCGCCAGTCCAGCTTCAAGTCATCGCCCCAGTATGGCCAATGGCTCGATGGGGCATGGACCTGATAGGCCCTTTTCCAATGGCAAAAGGTGGCTTGAAGTTTGCGGCAGTAGCAATCGAGTATTTTTCAAAGTGGGTTGAAGCAGAGCCATTGACCACTATTTCCTCGAGGAATGTCCAAAAATTTTTCTGGCAGAACATTATATGCAGGTTCGGAGTGCCAAGGGAAGTGACGGTGGATAACGGAACCCAGTTCGAAGCTGACACTTTCCAAACATTTTGCGAAGATCTGGGCATTAAGTTGTGCTTCGCTGCGGTATGCCATCCACAATCCAACGGAGCTGTTGAGCGAGCCAACGGGAACATTCTCTCTGGGCTAAATCGGTGGATCGTTGGCCTAGCCAAGGGGCTGTGGGTCGAAGAGCTCCCTAAAATCTTGTGGTCCATTCAAACCACTCAAACTAGGTCCACAGGTTTTACCCCATTTAGACTACTATTCGGAGACGAGGCCATGACTCCCACGGTGCTCAGAGGAGGATCCCTTCGTGTAGTTCAACCCGGAGATGAGGACGAAAGGAACTCTTCGCTAGACTTATCTGAAGAGACAAGGCTTCGAGCTGTCGCCAACCTGACCAAGTACCAAGGCCAAACAAAGACGTGGTATGACCCGAGGGTAAAGCTAAATGAGCTTAAACCTGATCATCTAGTGTTGCGAAGCGTAATAGCTCCGGAGAAGCTAGGAAACAAATGGGAAGGACCATATGTTATCTTACGCTCAGGCCGCCCCGGATCGTTTAAATTAGCTAATTTAGAAGGGGAAGAGTTGAAGCATGCGTGGCATGCGGAGCACCTTAAGCGTTACTACGCTTAGAGGCTCCTTGTAATCACTTGTAAAAATTTCCTTTCTATGAAATAAAGAGAAGGGTCGAATTTTGTTTGCTCTTCGAATATCCCTTACTCCTGATGGACGCATCGGGAGGACGGAGATGCTTGCAGAGTCAAGCATTTTTCCCAAGACCCAGGCAGCTGCCTGCGAACCCTCGGTTCGGGGGCTCAGCTGCTTGTTAGGATCCGTAGAAGAGTCTAAGAACTTTAAAAAGAAACAGATTTCCGGCCTCCGGGTACGAAGTATCTATAAAAGAGACGAAGGTGGCCATCCTACGGATTCCAGGCTCTGGCTTGTTAGGATCCGTAGAAGAGTCTAAGGACTTTAAAAAGAAATAGATTTCCGGCCTCCGGGTATGAAGTATCTGTAAAAGAGCCGAAGGTGGCCATCCTACGGATTCCAGGCTCTGGCTTGTTAGGATCCGTAGAAGAGTCTAAGGACTTTAAAAAGAAACAGATTTCCGGCCTCTAGGTACGAAGTATCTGTAAAAGAGCCGAAGGTGGCCATCCTACGGATTCCAGGCTCTGGCTTGTTAGGATCCGTAGAAGAGTCTAAGGACTTTAAAAAGAAACAGATTTCCGGCCTCCGGGTACGAAGTATCTGTAAAAGAGCCGAAGGTGGCCACCCTACGGATTCCAGGCTCTGGCTTGTTAGGATCCGTAGAAGAGTCTAAGGACTTTAAGAAAAAAAAGAAACAGATTTTCGGCCTCCGAGTACGAAGCATCTATAAAAGAGCCGAAGGTGGCGACCCTACGGATTTCAGGCTTCGGCTTCGTAAGATCCATACAAGAGCCTAAGCACTTCAAGAAATAATAGTAATAATAAAAAATAAAAATAATAAAAATTGTTTCGAAGAGTCGCAGCGTGGTGATACCAAAGTACGGGTGATCAGTGCAATACAAAGCATCTGGTTGTTCGGCATATCATTGTGTCTGGCGAACCCTTTTTCACAATAAAGGATCCACCACCCACAAGGAGGGGTAGGAGGATAGGAACCACGCAAGATACTTTCGAAGCATTTCACATTAAGTCATCATACTTTTACATTAAGAAAAGTTTTGGTCCAAGCCTAGGAAAAACTGAAGACCCCTTCGGCTACTCGATCCTTCGGAGCTCGAAGCCGTCACCTTGGCCCTCTTTGTTCGAACGCTTATCTTATTCTTAGAGGCTCGAAGTTTCTTTCGCTCTTCTTGAAGCTCGGCCCACGTCAGGAGCCTTTCCGAGTTAGCTTTCGCAGGGTCTTCAGTCTGGTACTCCGAGTCGGACCAGTTCATATGTTCAGAAGACGAGGATGCCTTCTCCTTCTCCTCTTCTTTAATATAAGCTAAGACCTCTTGAGAAATTTCAAGGGTTATCTCCCCTCTGTCTCCGTGAGGAACATAGAAGTGAGAGCGGCGGTAGGGCCTTAAGCTCTCAAGGCTTCCCCACTCCTTTCAAAGCTCGCTGGTAATTTCCAGTATTTCGAGGTCAGGGTTCGAAGGGCATGACAAAACCTAAAAAGAGCAGAACACCCAAAACAAGCTTCTTGTTTATAACTTTTCCATTAATAAAAGAGGCTTTACAAGACTTCGTGTACATAATAACCCTAAAAAGCTAGACCTGTGGGTCAGTTGGTGGAGCAGGAATGACCGGAGCTGGCGAGGCATGAAGTGGTGGCCTTGTTTGCGCCTGCTTCTGCCGGCGGGCCTCGTCGATCCAAGCTTTGGCCGCAACCTTGTGGTCCGTCTTCCAAGTTGATCGGAAGGCTTCCCAGGCCAAGGCTATGTCCGAAGATGGGTGCAGCAAGTCATCGGAGGCGAAGCTTCCAGGGGTCGAGCACACGACTGAGCCGAGGGGGATCTGAAGAGACTCGAGGTGACGAAGAACCACGATGCCCGCGCACTGCCCGGAGATTTCTCCGTACCGGACGCCGGAGTTCATCATCAACGATGAAGCCACTTGGATCCTTTTCAGCTTTCAGTTGAGAGGCTCGTGGGTCGCAACAGAAGACGAGGGGCACATAGTGCCGAAGTACTCCAAGGTACCCTGAAGGGCTTCCAAGGTACGCTCTGCCATACTAGTGTTCTTCTTCTCCACTGCTTCCAGCCCTGCAGCAGTTGTAGATATCTCGGCCACCTGGAGCATTAAGGAGCTCTTCTGGGCCATCGCCTTTCGACCTCCGCCCAGAGGACGACACGCTCAGCTTCGACCTCTTGGGCCGAGGAGTGAAGCGTGTCGCTATCTTGTCTTGCTGTCCGAAGAGCTTCGTCGGCCGCTGCCCTAGCCCTCCGTTCCACTAGGGTTTCTTCCTCCAGCCTGATGGATCTCTCGTTGGAGTCGTTAAGAGCGGCCTGGAGGGTGGTAACTTTCCTTTTGAGTCGGTTGATTTCGACCTCGTTGGAAGTCGCTGCCGCTCTAGCAAGGACAAATTGCTGCAAAAAAGCAAGTAAGTACCGAAGTGTTTATGATCACTAATTCGAAGTAGCTATGGTGTTTTTTCATACCTGAAGGGCAGCCCTTTCGAGGGTTGTGTTAAGCGTCGGAGCCACAACCTCGCTCAAGACGGAGACCAAGTCCGAATTGGCGATATCCTGGCTCTTCTCTGCCAAGGGCTCCATGAGCCTTCGGAGGCCTTCTCGCTGCTCCAAGAACGGAGCCAGAAGAGGAAGCCACGATAAGGCTTGTCGGTCATCGGCCGCGGCCTCATCCTCCGAATTGCCGACGGAAGTCGGCGCGAGGCCAGGAACAAGGCCGAGGCTAGATAAGCTCTTGCCTCTCCCCGGCACGAAGGCAGGCACGGTGGGTGAAGCAGGAGCACCCCGGTCGTCGGTGGCTACCCCTTCGACCAGAATCGCGGTAGCAGAGGCAATCTCAACCGTCGGAGCCGCCACCACCGGAGCAACCTCTATCGCCAAATCCGCTCCGACGGGCGCATTCTCCGTTGCCAACCATGGAGCATCCGAAGGAGCAGGGGGGTCCACCTGGGTCGCGACCCCCGAAGACGGTGGGACTTCGGGCACCGCCGGAGCATCGACGCCCTTAGAGGTACCTATTTCATCAACAAAATTGATAAGCATATTACAAGGAAAAGTTGCAGGTATTAGCTAAAGCAGGAGCTTCGAGGAGTACCCTCCGAGGCCTCGTGGGGCAGGATCGCTGGATCCTCTAGGACTTCGTACATCTGGAGGATGTCAGCGAAGTCATCTCCCAAGGCCCTCTTCTCCGCATTCCCTGCCGGAACCACGACTTCCGCCGTAGCCACCCCGGGTGCGGGCAAGTTGGGAGTGGCGGAGCTCGACTCCAGGTGTAGGACGGCGGGCACCGGAGGAACCGGCGAGTCTACTTATACTACCTCCCTAACAGAAGTTCCAAGGGGGGCATCCCCTAGGTCCTCGTCGTCGGCCAGGAGGTAATTCTCGAAGGCCGACGCTGTCTGAGCGTCGGAGTCCTTCAACTCCTCGGAGGCTGAGCTCCGGGCGTCCGGTGACGAAGCCGACGAGGTCGGGGCCAGCTGCCGAGGGGGCTTCACTGTTTTCTTCTTCTTGGACGGCTGCTTGCTGGCTTTCTTGGGCGGCTCAACAGCGACCTTCCATTTTCGAGCGGCTGCTCCAGTCGAGGTGAAGTCAGGAAGAGGAGGGGGCTCCATCCCGAGAGCTCCCCACACTCTGTTGGAGCGCTCCCAGCTTCCCACTAGCTCCAGCCTCTTTTGTTTTTCAGCCATCGAAGGGGCTCCGAGCACTCGTTCGGTGGCTCGAACTATGTCCTCCGGAGCTAACGCCAAAGGAGCCACTGAAAGAAAAGAGTATGGTATCATAAGTATAATTGTTTCCTTCATCTAATACAATATTGCAGGAAATGAAGCCTTACCCAGGGTTCGGAGATCTCCCTCCGAGGCCTCTTGAAACACGATCGGCCAGTTAGCTCCGAGAGGAGGGATCCGAAGGGCGATAAACTCTTCGGCCAGATCACGCATGCTCATACGACGAGCCACCGAAGTCAATAGCCCTATCCTCGTGGAGAGAAGGCTAGGGTTCGGGGAGATCTCCGCCTCCTTCCGGAACCAAATCTCCTGAAGAGGACCTGCGAGGGGGGAGTCCTCTCCGACTTCGGCGTAAAACCACTGAAGAATCCAGTTGGTGTACCATCTGTCGTTGATGGCCTTCGCAGGGAAGTGAAGAGCATGCTCCCTTCGCAGCTGGAAGTTGACGCTGCCGAAGGCTATTGTCACCTTAGAATCCCCTGGGCCGTCCTGCGGCTTCGGCTGGCAGATGGCTTCGTGGGTCGCGGCGAAGACCTCTGATCGTCCTTCGCACCCTTCAGCCCAGAGTGCCCATTCGAAGACAGCCAGGCGGGCTACCGCGTTGGGAGACAGTTGAGGTAAAGTAATGTGGAACAAGTCCAGTACCTCCGTCAAGAAGTCTATGGCTGGAAGCCCCAAGCCTGCTTCGAAGACTACCACCTCTCCGCTCCGTGGCCTTGGAGTTGATTCCGATCTAGGGACCCGAGTCCTCAATCTGGTGCCCAACTTCCCTTCCACATCCTCTTCAATGGATTCGGCAGTGCTCACAGATTGGCTAATAAGGAAGCTTTGGGGAATTTTCTTCTTGGAAGGCGGATGGAGCCCCCGAGGATTCTTGGGCCAGGCGCCACCCGAAGCCCCCGCCATTGCCGTTGCTGCCGAAGCAGCCCATGCTTGCCTCTGCGCAAGAGTGCTTGCTGCCGCTGGAGTGGTATGGCTAGTTCTCGCCATTCGCTCAGATGCTCAAGGGATTGCAAAATTGGGGAAAGTGAATCGCGAGTGCTGGAAGCGGTAAAAAGTCTCGGGTAATCCCTGTCCCTCCTTTTATAATCATGCGTTGGTCGCTACTCTTCGATTGAATTCACACTGCAGGTTCGGCTTCTATCACTGACTAGTGGGTCCAGTAAATGGAACGGCGAGCGACCGCTGTAAAAATCAACTGTTACCTTTTACAATGTAACGGTTACTTGCGCCGTAACGGCTATAATCAGGCGGTTCTTCACGACGTTTGCGCTCTGAAGCAGTTCTCTTTCCCGCAACGCGTTCCCATCGCATAAGGAGTTCGGAGGAGGGGTCCGAACGTTGTAGATCTAAAGTCCTCTACAAAACTGTAATACGTCCGAATTCCCTCTAAGTCTCAGAGTATGAAATATTCCTTCCGTATATTGCCTTCTTTCTAAACAGGTTAACTACAGAGAGGCATATTCGAGGGGCTACTGTTGGGGGAAATTACTTCATTTTCAGGACTTAGAGATTAATGACTCGAAGGCTCCAAAGAGCTCCGAAGTTGGTGGGCGATTGTTCGGAGGCAGAAGCGTCACGCCGAAGGGTGCATCTATGCGAAGCCCTGATGAACCCTCCGAACGGCAGATAAAGGCTCCGAAGCTGAGCGACAAGATTGATAAGATGTTTGGCTTATCCATCTACCTTATAGTTCTTTACCTTTTATAACCTTGTTCCTAGCGCCGAATAGTTTCCACTATGTCGGTTGTAATATGGGGGTAGTTAGGTCTTTTCCTTATACATTTTTACCTATAAATACCCCTCTCTACACCCTGTAAAGAAGAAGAAAAACAGGTTGTTCAACACACATATTCGAACTGCTCAAGCTATTATCCAACTCGGAGGCTTGAGACAATCCTAAAATACAAACTCTCTATTTGTTCATTCTTGATCTCAGAGAACCTGTTGGTGTAAACTTTTACACCAACAGTAGTGTTCACTGTTCAAGGTTTACATGAATCTATATACTTGGGTTTGTTTACATCAACCATAAGAAACATTAGCACGACATATATTTTACATAGCTTTTGGACACACATATATATATATAATTAGAAAACATAATAAATTATATATATGTATCAGAGTTTCTTGTAACTACAAGCATTATAGTACTATTTATAAAAGGGAAATTTTAAGGTACGTGCATCAAATTAATAAGTACCATATATCATAGATCTAACGGCTACAATTAAAAGATATCAATGTCTTATCTCAATAAATGCTCCTTGATCTAATGATCATAATTTTTAAAAATCAATGTTATCTTCTAAGAGATAATATGTCATTTTATTCTTTTCTAACTAATCAACGTTGGTATTTATTCTATCCCTTACCTCTTAAAAAAAGATAAAAAAGTATACCATAAAAGAGCCCATATAAAATAAGGTACGTACATACGGTGTACGAGCAGTGATTCATCCATGTGGACGGCGATGGACGGCGAGCCCGCTGCTCCGGGACGCCGGCGCTGCCGTGGTCACTTCACACCACCTCTGACTACTCTTTTCACCCTAGGTCAGCTGTGTATGACTGGGGACTGTTCCGATCCCTACCGCCGGCAAACAAATTTCTACCCTTTGTCAAGTGAGGAAACATCACGACAAAGAAATTTTTTATCCTCGGAGACGGAAGCATCAGAGTTCTTGTCTCTGTACGACGTTCAGTAATTGAGTAACCATTTCCATTTTTTTCTTGTTTCTAGATGAGCTTCTTATTAATTAAAGGTCGTCCATGCACTGTACGTACAACGCTTGCGCTTTAACTCTCACTAGGGTAATTTTCTGGAGGGCATCCCCATGTCAGTCGCTGTGATTTGCGACTTTTCCTTGTGTTACTTTTCCCCGATATTGTTTACCAATTTTTGACTGCTTCTTTGGTTAACCAGATGTGTAGTTTCAGAGGTCGACGGATTTCTATGTACTGCTTCTCTCAGGTGTACAATGACATGGCTAGAAGTAGAGACGTTAACATGGAATTCTCCATAATCGTTTCCGTGTGAAAATATTTTTTCCATCCCTAATCCCCATCAAACATAGCGGGGATATATTTTTCTTGAACCTCATCTCCTCACATGAATTTTATCTGCGAGTCTCCATCCCGCCACAAGAAGCATGTGTATCGTACGTCTCTCCTCGCTTGTGCCATGGACAACGTTAGTGACGCTAGGTTGTAGGGAGGTAGGGAGGACTAAACAAGGCCACATTTTAGGGGCCCATTATTGAATAAATACATTTACTTCGCCCTATTAGATCACGTAAGTTTAGGTATATCGATGGAAGAAAGTCTTTTGTGTAAGTAACTTAACACTACATGAGATTCAAGATTCGATCTCCATGGTGTTTCTTTTTCTTTTTTGAGTGTTTTTTATGTTCTCTTTTTTAAGACTAGCTACAGTGTACTAAGTCATGTTAGTATAATGTTTTTTCTGTTCTATTTCTTGCGACTACAATATGCTAGGTCCTATTAGTGTAATGTTTCTAATTCAATATTTTAATTTAAGATTTATCATTTTATTTAGTATATTTATACTAAATAATATTATTTATTTTTTGAGACTACGATGTACGTAGTAAGTCATATTAGTATAACTAGTAAGGTGCACATGCGTTGCAACAGATTTATAATTTTAATGGCAATATATTTAGAACATGATATATTTGTCGAACACATTTGTTTAGTAATATTGTGATGATAAGAAACAAAATAATATATTATTGTTCAAAACAATACATAGAAGTATCCTTTCTATATAAAGTGTCATTGCATATTTATAATTACAGATCTGGCATAAAATTGTAAAATATACTATACAGTGAGCACATATTCTTTTATCTACTCAGTGAGCACTTCCTTGTAGATGATATTCTTCGTTAGCATGCTTGTTGAATTGATACCCCTATTTTTCTCCAGAGCAGCGAGTATTTTGATGTTGCTACAAGTTGCTCATGACATAGCTACATATAGCTATCCATGAGAGAACACCGGGTTCGGGAGGTAGATTCTAACATGTGGTATTATTTGACCTTGTGCTTTATTAATTGTCATTGCAAAACTCACCCTAACAGGAAATTGATTTCTCTTAAACTTGAAGGGAAACATTTCATCATCGGAGGGGCACAAAGGTATGCGTGGAAGAAAGACTCTCTCACCAGCATGCTGTCCCAATACAATTTCCGCATCAATAGTATTCCTTTGAAATGCTCGGACTATTAACCTAGTCCCATTACTGTAACGCCCCGCCCCGAATGGACTTTGCCATACCGAGACGAGATGCTACGATTTTGGAATAACTCAACATCATTGCCGACATTTCATTATTTCAACGGTAGTTTCGAGACAAGCCTGCTTAATTATTACATGGGTATTTTACAAAGGCCGTAGGAGGCATACCTCGCGGCTCAAAATAGGCATACAAGCAGCGGAAGTCTTATAATGTTCATAATACTACTCAACTTCTTATTGGGAACTAGGAGCGAAACCCTACTCTTCTCCTACGTCCTCATCTTCAAAGCATTAATCTTCTGGGATATCCACAAAAGGTTCTTCCTCGCCTTGAACTTCAAACTCTGGGGAGTTAGAAAGAGGAGGGGTGAGTACATACGTACGCAGCAAGCCTTGGAGGAGTTTATAGATGAGTTGAGACAAGGGCGGCTTAGGGTTTAAAAAGTCATGCAAGTTTTAAATACTAAGTGAACTATACCCAATGGTAGAGGTCCCAACCTCCACCTTAACTCAAGTGATAATAATTGATATTCAAAAACTCGGGACGAACCCCTGATTTCAACTCTCCACAACCATCCTTCAAAATTCCTTAATTTCCAAATATTTTCTCATCACGGGTTTGCTTTGCAACAAAACCCCAATGAAACCATTAAAAGTCCACACCACCATTCTCAATTACTTTCCTCTTACCTCGGTACTAGTCTACCCCTCCATCGGGTAGATTTTTCCCATTTACCAAAACATATTTCATCTCTCATCCTAGGGTTGAACCTCACCCTCTCTCTATGAAGCCATATGACTTCCCGAGCTACACAAGCTCGTTCCTAGCCACTAAGGCTAGCCGTACACCACGAAGGCGTACTCTGGTAACGCTTCCCAACCCACAACTCGGTTTATTGCTGAAAACCAAATTCAAAGACTACACATGGGCAACTATCATGGCACTTGCCCATGACCGTGGACACGACTGTTCGAACAGTTTATACTTCTACAGAAGGTGTACACTTTACCCTTACGACACGAACTTACTCCTACTACCCCGGTAGTAGAGGAGGTTTGTGACAAGGTATTTCCAAAGCAGATCTAGGATAACCTATTACCACATAGAAGGGCCCCTCTCGACCAAAGATCAGGCAGCCTCTGCTCCTTCTCCCCTAAAATCCCGCGGGTGCTCATACTCCTTACTCCTTATCCCTTCCTTCTTCATCTCCAACAATTCATCACAAGCCAAAAACCACGTTCGAGTAGGACTTCACAAATCATTCACAAAACCATGAGAGACCCTGGCGATTTTACATCCATCGGTAATCAAGTGATCCTAAACCTACTAAGTACTTAACTAGAGACACCCTATAATGCCCGCAAGGTTGCACTTTGGTGTGCATGACGTTTTTCCCAAGGAATCGGTCCTTATACGCCACTTGAAGTCAAGCCACGAAATGCGACGATGACTCATGGCAATTTTTACCCAAAACACTCCTTTTTCATTTTCTTTCAACACGATCAGTACTTGGTACCGTTTTCAAAACATTCCTTCGAAACCCCTTTTTATCCCACGCGATTCATTCATTTCAATGATTGCATTTGATATGAAATAAAAGAATAAAAGTTGATTGAGTATAACCTACATCACAATACTAGGAACGGGTTATACCAATCTTTGTGGTTACAATGGTTTTACAAGATTACCAACATTCAAAGGAAGGCTAGTGTGACAAGTTTAGGTTTTAGTTGATGTAATCGCGCTTGGCGATCGTCAATAATATTGAGGTTATGTGTGCGTGTGTCCTAAACATACATTTGTACATAAATAATTTAGCAATAATAGGAGCAAGCATGATCAAAGGAAGACTTGGCTTGCTCGGGAAGGTAATCTGGGTCTTTTGGGTCAAAACCTTGTTGGTCCTCGGTATCGACAACTACGGAACAATTAACAATACATAAATAAGAGCACACAAAAGTTTTACTAAATTATTTTTATTTTGGATTAACATGAAGTTTAGAAATTTATAAACATATAGGAACTTAAACGGAGCTAATCAGAATTAAAATGAATTTTCTAGAGCTATCAGAATACTATTAAAATTTTAAAATATAAAATTTAAGAATTAAAGCCCAAATGTTCGATCTGTTATTATAAAATAATATCTCTAGTTTATTTTATTTATTATTATTATTTATTCCAGAAAATAAATATGCATATATATATATATATAAATGGAAAAACTACTATGCAAGTGGGCCGGCCAAGCCATCCCAACATGGCCGATTGGCCAAGCGCCATGTGCAGCCAAGCACGCGTGCCCTTGCGGGAGGCGGCGGCTGGCTTGCGCGGGCCCATCTGCCAGGCCAAGCCGGCTGGCTACATGTGCAACGGCGTAGCAACGGCAGCAGCACAGGAGTACATGCCCATCGGTCAGATGCACAGAGAAGAGGAAAAACAGCGGGCTGGAGGTTGAAGACGACCCCGAACGATCAACACTTCTTCAGCACCGTTCTCCTTCCCTGCTACTCTGATTGAGCTGAAATTTTAACAACACGTCTACCAGTAGGTAGGTTTAAGATCAATGGTCGGATTACTAAACGGAGCTATGGTTTCACCAATTAGAAGCACAAAGCAGAACCACCCCTCACCAGTGCCAATGCAGATGGCGACGGTGATACTCTAGCGACCATTGAAAGCACTTTTAACCAAATTAGATATGCTACAAACCTAACTATGCTATCTGATTGAGCTAAAACGGGCTACATTAATCTAGCCACGATGAACATAAGGAGTATTTGGGGATTGACGGTGTCGGTGAGCTACAGGCCCTATTATGATGATCTAGCTATTGGAACATGATACACTAGGCATAAATTAGGTGCTGTAACAATTAATTGCAAGAAGAAGGTACCCGAGATTAGATCTGGGAAAAGGTGATGAACTAAGGTCCAAAAGGGGGTTTTCGGCTATGGTCTTGATCCAGCAAAAATAGCCGCGGGAATGGAACTAGTGAGGATTCACAAACACAATGCATGTATTAGTTCGAAGAATGGAGCAATGGAGTAAGAGAAATCATGACATACCGAGTTGGTGATGATGGGTCTCTTTGATGAACGATGATGAACTTAGCGGCTCTGATGGTGTGCTAGCAGTGGGGTATGGCGAAGAACTCGGTGAAGAGGATGAGGGCTCGTGCGAGAGAGATATGGATGCGGTCTTAAGCTCGGGCGTGGTGTGGGGAACCATGATGACTGCTATAGAGGAGCTACTATGGAGAGCGATGAATAGCTCCCGTAGGCCGCGACGTGCAGGGAGCTCAAGGGAGAAGCGTAGCTGTTGATGGGACGTCGAGGCGGAGCTAGCTGAAGTGCTTCATCCAGTCGGGTGACGCGTGGGCAACTGCTGCTCTGCTAGCTGCTGCGAGCTGGAGCCACACGTGACACAAGCACAAGGTCCCAAAATTGCTATTAGCCAAAACCGAGTGTTACAATTACACAAACCATTGGTCGGGTCAAGATTTCTGAGCAAAATCACAGGACAATTAATCTTGAGTTTTAATATATGTGGAGGTAACTCATTTGGAATTAATGAATTGAAGAACTCACGCGGATAATGGTTGCATGGATCATCGACTGCTCGATCATGACCGTGATAAATCATCTCGTCACTAGAAAAACATTCGATAAGCTTCATGTTTATTGCATCAACGTTCTCATTCCTCGTTGACAAAATAGCTCGAGATGTGATGTAGTCTGCATCAGTCATGTTTGCACCTAACATTGGAAATACCATGTCAATAAGACTATCAATGTCTGATTCTGCACCAGTGTAGGGTACACATATTTCGTCGAGTAAATTTACATAGTCATCATCGATGGTTTCTTCAATGCCATTGCCAATCCATAGCAGGTAGTCTGAAAACCATATATCTGATCGAACTCTCATGTTATGGACAAGTCTCAACTGATGCATGTTATCCCATAGGTAAGATCTACGCAAAGTTGCGTTTACAATTTGAGCCCTATTCCCCTTTCATATAACTGGAAGAACTTGTCTGAAGTCACCTCCAAAAACCATTGTTTTTCCTTCAAATGGTAGATTGGGCTTTTCCATTATGTCCCTCAAGCTCTTGTCCAACGCCTCTATTGCATGTCTTTTTGTCATGGAGACTTCATCCCATAATATAAGCGAAGCTTTTTGAAGAAGATTCACAGTACCACTTTGTTTGGTGAAGTTACACACCGCATTATCTTCTATGCTTATTGGTATCTTGAACCTTGAATGAGCAGTCCTACCTCCAAGCATGATGGAAGCAGCAACACCAGATGTTGCAGTAGCAATAGCTATCTTCCCCTCGCTATGGACTTTTGGTAATAAAGCTTTGTACAGAAAGGTATGTCCTGTTCCTCTTGGGCCATCAACAAAAAACACATCTCCACTATTGTTGTTAATGGATGATAGTATAACATCATAAGCATATCTCTGTTCTGCATTAAGAGAGGATGTGCTCACTAGTAGCTCAGTATCCACTTGTATAGAGGACTCTTCATAAATCTCCCTCACCTCACCCGCCATGGTGTCATATGATTCATCAATTTCTAGAAGAGGAAATGATGTTATCTCTTTACCCATTGACTGAAGCAATTTTCTGATATCCAATAACATCATTTGTTCAACTGCATATGAATTCATCTGGGATCATCGGATGTCATCAGACATTGCTTCAAAGTGTGTGTTCCAGAGTCCACGCACATCGCTAGGTTCACAATAAACCAATATTGTAGCAAACGACCTTCGGAGGGACGATGGCATATAAAAACTTCAGCTTCAGAGAGGCACTCATCAATGCTATTATCTGACTCAATAAGACCTCTTTTCTCACGCTTTCTCAAAATGTAGGGTATACAATACCATCATATGTCCTCAAATTCTCAAATGAAGTAGCACCAACCACATGGTTTAATAGCACCCTCAAGTAGTATCTCTCTCCCTCTGCTAGATGTGCTGAGATGATTCTCCCAATCTGCGTGCTTCGTTCTCTTATTTTCCAAAGCTTACGTCCAGTTAACCACACTTCATATTATGGGAAATCCCTATAAAGTAACGTGTGTGTCCACGTAAATTCTTGATTTGTCTTGAAATGCTCAATCAACATGGTTCTTGAGGCACCCTGTTGGTAGAGAACATCATGTACATCAGCATTATCTCTATAGGACACAAGATGCATTCCTGGGATGTGGATCTGTAACTGTAGCACTGGTGGCGAAATCCCGCTAAGATCAAATCCAAATATTCTCCACAATGCCTCTTGTGGTGTTACCCACCTAGCATCCCTATATTCATTGATCTCATTAATCTAGCGGTTTTCATCAGCTTCATTGACGGACAAAGACGCCCTATCATGCCCCTTATAAATATACTTGTAGAGGTACTTAACAACCTTAATGCTCGAACAAACCTCTGCATTGATGTGATAGTCATACCTTTTTAGAAGCATAGGATTATATGGAACAATCTGTAACACCCCAAATTTTCAAAACAATAAAAATATTATTAAATTCAATTTCTTGGAATTATTATTTCAGAAAATACTTTTAATACTCCTTTATACCCTTTTGAACTACAACATATAGTAGATGGCCAAATTAAGTGGTGAAACTTTTTGTATATGCTCCTAAGACCAAAATATAATTTTGGGAATTTTTATAAATTTTTATCAACCTTGGAAGTAGCCCTAATATTTTAATCTAATTTCTGGAATTATTTTTACTTAGAAATGTTTTAAAACAGTGATGGGCTCCCCTCCCTCCATTCTCCCTCTCCCGGCCGGCCCAGCCCACTCCACCCGCGCGCTCAGACTGACAACCGGACCCCACCTGTCGGCGCCGAACCCTTCCCCTCGCGCGCGCACCCGACACGGCGGCCCCACCCGTCAGCCTTCCCGTTCGTTCGCTCGCGCCCGCTGGCCAGTGGCCCCCGCCTGTCAGACCCGTCGTCTACCTCCCACCTCCGCCCCCAAATCCCGCCGGCCGACGACCCCGCCTCGGATCCGCCTCGCTGGCCCCTCCCGCATTAAATTGGCGCCATTAAACAGCCCCCCGCGCTCGGCCGACCGTTTCCCCGCTTAAATCCTCGCGTTTACGCCACGGGATCGCCGCTACGCGTGCATGGCCGAGCCATCGCCGGCGAGTAAAAGCTCTCCCCCGGTTTCCTTGCATGCGAGCCCCCTCCGACGCCTTATTTAAACCCCCCTGCCTCCGCCGCATTCGGTTCACGCATCCATTCGCACTTAGACCCAACAGAACGCCCGCACATCGCCTGTTAGCGCCATCCCTCTGGTTCATCTCCGGCCACCGCCCACCGTCGCCTCGGACCACCCCGGTCCACGCCGACCGCACCGTCGTGACCGCCGGGACCTCACCAACCTCGGCCACCACTCCATCGACGACGGACCTCGCCGGATCGCCGTCGCCGCCAAGGACCCGAACGCCTCCACCGCCTCCGCTCGTCGCCGGCCTCGCTCCGTCGACCTTTTCTCACCGCCGAGGTACCCTCGTGATCCCCGTAGCACCCTCGTTCCGTTTAGGCCTTAGACTAGGTCGCCGTCGCTCGCCGTGGCCGCTGGCCCGCTCGCCGTCGTCGGAGAAGACGACCGGCACGGGTCGAGTACCCGTGCCGTGTCGGATTCACGCACGACCGTGCGATCTGGATCCGACGGTGATGGTTAATCCCCGCGTGCGGTTTAATCTGATCCGTTAGATCTCGGCGAAGGGGTACGTTTAACCCCGTGCCTCCGTTGGTTTTAAAACCCCGCGTTTAATCTCGTGCGTCCACGTGGTACCCCTTCGAACGTTTTAATCCTCGCCGTCCATCGTAACTTACGCATCCCGCCTCGCCCTCGCGCGTCGGATCTGGATCCGACGGTCCAGATCGACCCGGCGCACGCGCACAGTGCGCGGGTTCACCGTGGGCCTGGCTCACCGTGGACCCGAGGGGTTTAAAAATTGAAAAGGAATTTCAGAAATACTTTTAAACTTGTAAAATTCATATCTGACGCATTTGAACTCTAAAAATTGCCATTCCAATTTCAGAAAATTCATAATATTATTCTCTATATGTTTATACAATAAAAACAGTAGGCTTACTTTGATTTTTCATGTCTATTTAAATAAGTATTCAAATGCCCCTATGATTAAAATATGAATTCAAACATTTAAACTTCAGAAAAATTTATATTAATTCTTTTCTGTCCATATACTGAAAGCCCTCAAAATAACATGAACTTTTCATTTCATAAATCATTAGGGAACTTAATATGGGACTATTCACATTTAAACATTTGTTTTCTAAAAAGGACAACCCTTCATTTTAATCTCTTTAAAATTATTTATGAAATAAATTTCAGAACCTTAACAATTGAATTAATCTTATTTTAAATCAAACCAACTTTAACTTATGTGCTTATCATGTAATGCTATATTGTTTGATTGAATGTTGTGTTCTTTTATTTTATTTTATTGAAAAGACTACGACGCCGTCGAGGAGCCGGAGTACTTCCCCGAAGTCCCTCCCTCTCCCTTTGCTGAACAAGGCAAGTCACCAAACAATTCTTTTGAACATATTGAACCCATGTTTGAATTAACTATCGCTAAAACACATAGGTTATATATGCATTAGTCAAATGAACCCTTACATTATATTTATTTAGGATCCCCCGACCTTGAGGTGCAACCCAAGCCATGCTATCTTGCCTAACCTCCTTGTCACCATATGATCAATGATATTAGCTAGTGTCCAATGTATTGACACGGCCGCTATATGATAAAAATGAGTCGTAGCAAAATGGTTCTATTATATGATCCCCGTTACTTCTTATCCTTGGAAATTCTGTTGGTGATGAGTCATGGTTGTGAGTGTATGCATGGTGGGTTCCGGGTGCAAGCTAGGGCATTGGTCAGTAGCACCCGGGGCACTATAAGGACCGGTCTGAGGGATCCGTTGCAATACACTTACGTACTAACCACAAGTCTAGTGGGTAAGTCCTAACTAAGGTATGGGTTGTTCCAAACCGAGGCCACCATTTGGAGATGGGTCAAGTTGCACCTGCGGGTGACTTGTACCAATGTGGCGCAAAAGGGGGTGCGACGTTAGCCGGGATGCGGCCCGGCGCGCCGGCGAAACCTAGAGCGGGTGGTTATCGCTTGGAACATCTCATATTGAGGTTTTGGCACGAGTTCCCGTGAAATGGGTCATCTCGTTTGGGATGAGTGCGTGCCTTGTGGGTACAGTAGTACATCTCTGATCAGAGTCTTAAATCTTTTCGAAAAGCCGAGCCCACGGTCAAGGGCGGGTTGCGTGACATCCCCCAGTTAGTTTATTTTGAATATGTATGTGCATGATGGATTGACATGTAAGGACTGTTGAGCGAGGTGGGGCTGACTGTACCCCTCGAGTTAGTCGATGTTGATGGTGCTCATGTTTACTTTCCGCATGATTAAAATATGATTACATTAAATGCCATAACTGCAAGCGCATTATTCTGCAATGTTAGCCATTATCCTTCCTTGTTTATTATCCTGCACTATTATTTGCATTTGCGGTGGCTTGTTGAGTACTTTTTGTACTCATACCCGTTGGACCCCACAGAGGATGCTTACTTTGAAGACGGTCTGGAGTAGCAACCCAGTCGAGAAGAAAGATCCTGAAGAAGATGTTCGTCATGCCATTTTTCTAATTATTTCGCTTTGCCGTTTTTATTAAAACAATGATGTAATAAATATGGTCTGCGTACCATGAACAATGTCGTATGTACGGTTGTCGCATGATGAACCTCTTGTATTATTGTTTTTCTCATGAAATTCAATAATGTCTCGATTTGTTAAATCGAGGCGCTACAAGATGGTATCAGAGCCGACTCGACTGTAGGAAGCCAAACAGACCCGCCTAGCCCTTAGCCACAGGAAATTATTTCTCGAAAATCTACTTCATAAACTTTGTTCCTCTCCTCACTTTTATTCAACTTGCTGTTTTGTAGATGCCGGTCTACCAAGTCCACAGTTACTGCCGCCACTACGAAGGCTTCGTCCGGGAGCTCCGTATGATGCTCACCTTCCTCGGGTTCCTCTTCGAGCCCGAATTTCAAGGAGTATATCCCGACGAGTTCGCCGGGCCTTGTGACGTCTCCCTCACCGTCCACGGCTCCGGAGAACACCTGCCGCCCTACACCACCGCACTTGGAGGCCCGACTTTCGACGTCGCGTGCCAACGAGTCGCCCTCCAGGCCCTCATGGAGCTGAGGATGATCTACGACGATCGTCTTCAGAACTCGTCCTTCCGGCTCGTGCCGAAGCGTACTCCCGGAGCCCACCGTAGCATCTACCTCGGAGTTCACTCCGTGCGTGATCCGGTCATGGCCCGGCAGTCTTGTCTTCTACAGGCCATGGACGATCTCCACACCGAGGCGGTGCTCGACGCCGACGAGCACCATGAGGCGGTTGAGTTCCTTCGTGAAGAGACGAAGAGCTTGATCCAACAGAATGGCGAGTTGCAGCGCAAGATTATGCAGCTGCAGAAGGATATCGCGGAGATGGTTCCTCTTCTTCCAAGGAAGAAGAAGCCCATCCGTGAGCCCCTCCCTCGCCCCAAGAGGATCCCGCCACGACCCTCCCCCGCCAGGCCCTCTACCAGCGCCCCTCCTCCACGCCCCGGCCTCGTCTCCGACTCCATCATCGAGAATTTTCTCGAGCCCACCATCTCTCTGGAGCCGCGCACTCGTGGTTCCGAGAGCACGGAGACCGCCTCCGGTGGCGAGTAGGCGTTAGGAGACGCGAATTTAAATAAAAATCATAATTTTGTATGTGGTGCCGTCTGCAACGAGTTGGGTTGTAGATGGAATAAGAGCTTGATGTAATGAACAATTTATACCACTTGATATATTTATGTGCTTGAAACTTATATGATATTTTTGGTTGTATTTTTGTTTCGTCATCTTTTGCTTTATCACTTTGTATATTCAGAAGATGGCCGATCACCAGAACACCGGTTCCAACAACGGAGCAGGAGGAAGCCGGGATGCGCCCGAGGGTGTTGTACCCAACTGGGGTGCAACGGGCCCGCGTCAGTCTGGGTCGCCTTCCGCCAACCATCCCACCTTGGCGGAGATGATGGCGAATCAGAACCACCTGATCACCGCCCTCCTCACCCAAATGCAGAACCAACAGGCTCAGTTGGACTGTCTGCAGAACGGGGAGCCCGCCCCTCGCGCACCAGCACCCGTGCCCACCCCGCAACTCTCCGAGTTTTTGCGCGTGCGTCCACCCATCTTCTCGAGCACCACCAACCCGATGGAGGCCGGAGATTGGCTTCGCACCATCGGAAAGAAGCTCGACCTCCTCCCCTGCACCGACCGGGAGCGAGTGGCCTTCGCCACTCACCAGCTCCAGGGTCCCACTGCGGAATGGTGGGACAACTACCGTGAGTCCCAGCCAGAGGGCCACGTAGTGACTTGGGCGGAGTTCACCATCGCTTTTCGCGCTGCCCACGTCCCCGCCGGTGTCATCGCGGTGAAACAGCAGGAGTTCCGCGACCTGCAACAAGGCAACAGGACCGTCATGGAGTACCTCCATGAGTTCAACCGCCTCGCCCGCTACGCACTGGAGGAAGTGCGCACCGACGCCCTCCACCAAGCCAAGTTCCTCAGGGGACTTAAGGATGAGCTGTCCATCCAGCTCGTCGCCGCCGACTTCGCCGACTTCCAACAGCTGGTCAACAAAGCGCTCATCCAAGAGACTGAGCAGAACAAGCTGGACCTCAAGAAGAGGAAAATGATCGCCTTCAAGCATCAGCAGGCGAACTCTCAGAGGCCCCGCTTCGTCCCTCCGCCACCAGCGCCCGCCTACCATCCTCGGCCCGCCTACAGGCCACCTCACGCCACCGGTGGATCCAACGCCGGGCATCCTCGCCCCGCTCCACCAGCTCCGGCCGCTCAGCCGACACCAGCCGCCAAGGCCCCGATCTTGAGGGATCGTCAAGGAAGGCCGGTCGTCTGCTTCAACTGCCGCAAAGAAGGGCACTATGCACACCAGTGTCCTCACCCCAAGCCAGCTCAGGGCGTGGCACCCAACCAGGCGGTTCGTGCCCGCGTCAACCACATCAGCGCGGAGGAAGCTCAGGAGGCTCCTGAAGTCGTGCTCGGTACGTTTACTGTGAATTCCGTACCGACCGTCATATTATTCGACTCTGGAGCAACCCACTCCTTCATCTCGGAAAATTTTGTGAAAACAAACGAACTGGACGTGCTCCCTCTACCCATTCCCATGGTGATTGCCACCCCCGACAATAGGACCTCAGCCCGCTTATACAGCCCTAAGGTTCAAATTGACATCCAAGGAGTACTGTTTAGGGCCGAGCCAGTCCTCATCCAATGCACCGGACTTGACCTCATCCTAGGGATGGATTGGTTGATGAAGCACAAGGGAGTGATCGACTGTGCCAGTAAGTCCGTCACGGTGACCAACTCTGAAGGCGCAACCGTCACCTTTCGGATGACCAGTCGCAAACCACTCGGAGCATCCCTTCGCTCAATAGCTCTTGAAGAGGTGCCTATAGTCAAGGAGTTTGCGGATGTTTTCCCTGAAGATCTACCTGGAATGCCTCCCAAGCGGGACATCGAATTCAGAATCGAACTTGTCCCCGGGACCACTCCAATCTCCAAGCGCCCGTACCGAATGGCCGCCAATGAACTAGCTGAAGTCAAGAGCAACATCGAAGACCTAGAGCAGAAAGGTTACATCCGACCGAGTACCTCACCCTGGGGTGCACCGGTTATCTTTGCCATGAAGAAGGACAAGACCAAGAGGATGTGCGTGGACTATAGAGCCTTGAACGACGTGACCATCAAGAATAAGTACCCATTGCCTCGGATCGACGACCTGTTCGATCAGCTGAAAGGATCCTCGGTGTTTTCCAAGATTGACCTCAGGTCAGGTTATCACCAGTTGAGGATTAGGGAAGAAGACATACCCAAGACCGCCTTCACCTCCCGCTATGGACTCTACGAGTACACCGTGATGTCGTTCGGACTCACGAATGCCCCGGCCTTTTTCATGAACATGATGAACAATGTATTCATGGAGTTCTTGGACAAGTTCATCGTGGTATTCATCGATGATATCCTCCTTTACTCCAAGACCAAGGAAGAACATGAGACTCACCTCCGTCTGACCCTCGGAAAGCTAAGGGAGCAGCAACTATACGCCAAATATAGCAAATGCGAATTTTGGTCGTCTGAGGTGAAGTTCCTCGGCCATGTTATATCCGCCGGAGGAATAGCAGTGGACCCAACCACCGTTGAAGCGGTAACCAATTGGCTGCAGCCCACAACGGTGACCGAGATCCGGAGTTTTCTCGGATTGGCCGGATACTACCGCCGGTTCATCGAGAATTTTTCCAAGATCGCCAAGCCTATGACCAGACTTCTGCAGAAGGAAGTAAAGTTTGAATGGACCCCCGACTGCGAAGAAAGCTTCCAGACCCTCAAGAAGAAGCTAGTGTCAGCTCCCATTCTGACTCTGCCAGACATCCGAAAAGACTTCCACGTCTACTATGATGCCTCTCGTCAAGGATTGGGATACATCTTAATGCAAGAAGGGAAAGTGATATCCTACGCCTCCCGGCAATTGAGACCGCATGAGCTGAACTACCCAACCCACGACCTGGAACTAGCAGCTGTGGTTCATGCCTTGAAGATATGGAGACATTACCTTGTGGGGAATCGGTGTGAGGTCTTCACCGACCACAAGAGCCTCAAGTACATATTCACCCAACCAGATCTGAATCTCAGGCAAAAGAGCTATGCCGACAACCGTCGAAGGGACCTAGCCTTTGAGGAGGGTGATTATGTCTACCTCCGAGTCACTCCCCTCCGTGGCACTCAGAGGTTCAACATGAAAGGCAAACTAGCACCCCGCTACGTCGGACCTTTCCAGATTCTCCGACGACAGGGAGAAGTGGCATATCAACTCGAACTGCCCCCATCCTTGGCAGGCGTTCATGATGTGTTCCATGTCTCTCAGCTGAAGAAGTGCCTCCGTGTACCCACCGAGCAAGCCGACCTTCAACAGCTTAATGTCCAAGAAGACTTGACCTACATAGAAAGACCCATCAAGATCTTGGAAACCAAGGAGAGAGTAACCAGAAGTCGCGTTGTTCGCTTCTGCAAAGTCCAATGGAACAACCATCCCATCGAAGAAGCCACTTGGGAAAAGGAAGACGGACTGAAAGCCCAATACCCCGAGTTATTCGAGTAGCGTTCCAATCTCGAGGACGAGATTCTTGTAAGGGGGATAGGTTTGTAACACCCCAAATTTTCAAAACAATAAAAATATTATTAAATTCAATTTCTTGGAATTATTATTTCAGAAAATACTTTTAATACTCCTTTATACCCTTTTGAACTACAACATATAGTATATGGCCAAATTAAGTGGTGAAACTTTTTGTATATGCTCCTAAGACCAAAATATAATTTTGGGAATTTTTATAAATTTTTATTAACCTTGGAAGTAGCCCTAATATTTTAATCTAATTTCTGGAATTATTTTTACTTAGAAATGTTTTAAAACAGTGATGGGCTCCCCTCCCTCCATTCTCCCTCTCCCGGCCGGCCCAGCCCACTCCACCCGCGCGCTCAGACTGACAACTGGACCCCACCTGTCGGCGCCGAACCCTTCCCCTCGCGCGCGCACCTGACACCGCGGCCCCACCCGTCAGCCTTCCCGTTCGTTCGCTCGCGCCCGCTGGCCAGTGGCCCCCGCCTGTCAGACCCGTCGTCTACCTCCCGCCTCCGCCCCCAAATCCCGCCGGCCGACGACCCCGCCTCGGATCCGCCTCGCTGGCCCCTCCCGCATTAAATTGGCGCCATTAAACAGCCCCCCGCGCTCGGCCGACCGTTTCCCCGCTTAAATCCTCGTGTTTACGCCACGGGATCGCCGCTACGCGTGCATGGCCGAGCCATCGCCGGCGAGTAAAAGCTCTCCCCCGGTTTCCTTGCATGCGAGCCCCCTCCGACGCCTTATTTAAACCCCCCTGCCTCCGCCGCGTTTGGTTCACGCATCCATTCGCACTTAGACCCAACAGAACGCCCGCACATCGCCTGTTAGCGCCATCCCTCTGGTTCGTCTCTGGCCACCGCCCACCGTCGCCTCGGACCACCCCGGTCCACGCCGACCGCACCGTCGTGACCGCCGGGACCTCACCAACCTCGGCCACCACTCCATCGACGACGGACCTCGCCGGATCGCCGTCGCCGCCAAGGACCCGAACGCCTCCACCGCCACCGCTCGTCGCCGGCCTCGCTCCGTCGACCTTTTCTCACCGCCGAGGTACCCTCGTGATCCCCGTAGCACCCTCGTTCCGTTTTAGGCCTTAGACTAGGTCGCCGTCGCTCGCCGTGGCCGCTGGCCCGCTCGCCGTCGTCGGAGAAGACGACCGGCACGGGTCGAGTACCCGTGCCGTGTCGGATTCACGCACGACCGTGCGATCTGGATCCGACGGTGATGGTTAATCCCCGCGTGCGGTTTAATCTGATCCGTTAGATCTCGGCGAAGGGGTACGTTTTAATCCCGTGCCTTCGTTGGTTTTAAAACCCCGCGTTTAATCTCGTGCGTCCACGTGGTACCCCTTCGAACGTTTTAATCCTGGCCGTCCATCGTAACTTACGCATCCCGCCTCGCCCTCGCGCGTCGGATCTGGATCCGACGATCCAGATCGACCCGGCGCACGCGCACAGTGCGCGGGTTCACCGTGGGCCTGGCTCACCGTGGACCCGAGGGGTTTAAAAATTGAAAATGAATTTCAGAAATACTTTTAAACTTGTAAAATTCATATCTGACGCATTTGAACTCTAAAAATTGCCATTCCAATTTCAGAAAATTCATAATATTATTCTCTATATGTTTATACAATAAAAACAGTAGGCTTACTTTGATTTTTCATGTCTATTTAAATAAGTATTCAAATGCCCCTATGATTAAAATATGAATTCAAACATTTAAACTTCAGAAAAATTTATATTAATTCTTTTCTGTCCATATACTGAAAGCCCTCAAAATAACATGAACTTTTCATTTCATAAATCATTAGGGAACTTAATATGAGACTATTCACATTTAAACATTTGTTTTCTAAAAAGGACAACCCTTCATTTTAATCCCTTTAAAATTATTTATGAAATAAATTTCAGAACCTTAACAATTGCATTTATCTTATTTTAAATCAAACCAACTTTAACTTATGTGCTTATCATGTAATGCTATATTGTTTGATTGAATGTTGTGTTCTTTTATTTTATTTTATTGAAAAGACTACGACGCCGTCGAGGAGCCGGAGTACTTCCCCGAAGTCCCACCCTCTCCCTTTGCTAAACAAGGCAAGTCACCAAACAATTCTTTTGAACATATTGAACCCATGTTTGAATTAACTATCGCTAAAACACATAGGTTATATATGCATTAGTCAAATGAACCCTTACATTATATTTATTTAGGATCCCCCGACCTTGAGGTGCAACCCAAGCCATGCTATCTCGCCTAACCTCCTTGTCACCATATGATCAATGATATTAGCTAGTGTCCAATGTATTGACACGGCCGCTATAGGATAAAAATGAGTCGTAGCAAAATGGTTCTATTATATGATCCCCGTTACTTCTTATCCTTGGAAATTCTGTTGGTGATGAGTCATGGTTGTGAGTGTATGCATGGTGGGTTCCGGGTGCAAGCTAGGGCATTGGTCAGTAGCACCCGGGGCACTATAAGGACCGGTCTGAGGGATCCGTTGCAATACACTTACGTACTAACCACAAGTCTAGTGGGTAAGTCCTAACTAAGGTATGGGTTGTTCCAAACCGAGGCCACCATTTGGAGATGGGTCAAGTTGCACCTGCGGGTGACTTGTACCAATGTGGCGCAAAAGGGGGTGCGACGTTAGCCGGGATGCAGCCCGGCGCGCCGGCGAAACCTAGAGCGGGTGGTTATCGCTTGGAACATCTCATATTGAGGTTTTGGCACGAGTTCCCGTGAAATGGGTCATCTCGTTTGGGATGAGTGCGTGACTTGTGGGTACAGTAGTACATCTCTGATCAGAGTCTTAAATCTTTTCGAAAAGCCGAGCCCACGGTCAAGGGCGGGTTGCGTGACATCCCCCAGTTAGTTTATTTTGAATATGTATGTGCATGATGGATTGACATGTAAGGACTGTTGAGCGAGGTGGGGCTGACTGTACCCCTCGAGTTAGTCGATGTTGATGGTGCTCATGTTTACTTTCCGCATGATTAAAATATGATTACATTAAATGCCATAACTGCAAGCGCATTATTCTGCAATGTTAGCCATTATCCTTCCTTGTTTATTATCCTGCACTATTATTTGCATTTGCGGTGGCTTGTTGAGTACTTTTTGTACTCATACCCATTGGACCCCACAGAGGATGCTTACTTTGAAGACGGTCTGGAGTAGCAACCCAGTCGAGAAGAAAGATCCTGAAGAAGATGTTCGTCATGCCGTTTTTCTAATTATTTCGCTTTGCCGTTTTTATTAAAACAATGATGTAATAAATATGGTCTGCGTACCATGAACAATGTCGTATGTATGGTTGTCGCATGATGAACCTCTTGTATTATTGTTTTTCTCATGAAATTCAATAATGTCTCGATTTGTTAAATCGGGGCGCTACACAATCCATCTATTGTCTAAGTCATGACCTCTCACACTTACCCTCTGTCTGTCATCCCTTCTCTTGTAGATAGGGTAGAATCTTTGCCTTGGATAGTTGTGTCACTAAATTGGCGTGGATAATAGCACTTGCAACTACCATTTTTCATGCATGGACTCTTCCTATTTAGTGGGCCACATGGGCCATGCATCATATGTTTCACTACCATTTCATGTAGCTCCGGGTATATATCATTATTTGGAAGTTCTGCTGAGATAACATTATCATACTCATCGGGACAACTCAATTTGTATGTTGACCCCATGATAAGGAGGAAATGTGCATGTGGTAGACCCCTTTTTCGGAACTCGATTACATGGACTTGTGCTGCAATGATTCCAAGGATATGTTTACGAAATAGCTAAAATTTGAGATCCTCTAGCTTGGCTTTAAACACACGCACAACAAGATCAGGACGATCTTGTGGTGTTTGGCTAGGTCCAAGCTCCCTACTTATCTCTTCCCAATTAGGATTACAAGTCATTGTGATAAATATGTCTGGTTATCCATACTTCTGCACCAAGGCCATAACATCCATGTATCTTCATCTCATATCCCTCCCACCACCGATAAACGATGCAAGCAGGACCCATCTTTTTCCCAATCTGCTCACTCTATGTTCTCCAACAGATACACTATCCAGCAAGCCCTGGTAAAGATCTGCACGAATTTTCTTCTAATTGTACAAGAAGTAATTCAGTCGAGACGTTTCAATCTTTATGGAGGTATCAACTACAAACTATTGGAATAGACGCCTCCCATGCAAGACCGTGTTGAAGATTCCACGGCGCATCTGGAATTTATAGCAATAATACTCGCACATCAAAACACACAACTTGCTGGTAGTATCTACAAAGCAAATAGAAATCAGTTAGGTGATTAGCTTATGGATTAATAATATCGTAGTAACATGAATATGTGTCACTTAGCTAACCTGAGTTTTCAACATTTCTTTGTCGGGTTGTACTTATCTGACTAATATCAATACCTTCTCTTAGTATATCAAAATGCCAACCGAGCTCTGCTCTTGGAAAAAATAGGGGGTATGACAAAGGGTCGTAGCACCCATCACTCGGTCTAATTGAATAGTAGTTGTTGTTATTGCCAAATAAGGTGATGCTACAATCAAAATGTTTGTGAATATCATTCCCCTCAACCCACACATCAGCAACCTCTGATGTTAATGGTCTGTTATAAGTTCTCTGGTCTAGCTTGTAGTCCATGTTTAGCACAATACGATATTCGTCCATGTCTTCAACCCGTCCTAGTCTTCTGAATGTTTCAGAATAGGGATTATCTCTCAGGATATGTACCAAACATCTAATAATAGATATGTCTCGTCTCGAGCACGATGAAAATGATGTGATAAGCTAGGATCATCATCATAGAAGTACAACTGCATGTGGCTAGGTTCATTGTCTCCATTTCCGAAAGAGTGTATGTTATGGTACATTTGCCCATGCGCTTTAAATGTGCACACTCCATCCCTTGCACTTGCGAGGTTCTTGTCATAATCACAGTACATTGTGGTGAAGGAAAAATGGCTGTTGAAATATCTAATATTCTCCATAAAATGTTGTGATTGAACATCTTCACCTGTGTACAACCGTCGAAGCTCCTCAAGCGGCTCATGTATTTCAAGTTTGACCTTGCCATTGATACAACAAAATCCCGGTGGCTCATATTCAAACCTCTTCGCACCACAGTGACGACAGTCTAGCTGAGTCTTTAAAAAATGAGTGCTACCTGGTAGGTTCTGGTAGATAACATTAGTGGAGCCATGTGTTGCATTAGAAAAAACACAATTTGGACCAAGAGTTCTTCGTCTTGCAGAATTTCGTCGGTTCATTTGATCTCTCTTCACCTGCCTCTGCTCATCCGGCATACTTGCATATTGAGCTCTATCACTTGCACGTCTGTTGTTTCGTTTCTCTGGTGTCAAGCTTGCATAACGCTCATATTTTCATTGGTTATTTTGTTCTCGCCTCACATGCCTTTGCTCATCCGTCATACATTGCATATCTAGCTTTGTCACTTGCACGTCTGTTATTCCGTTGCTCTGGTGTTAAGCTTGCATATCATGATCTTTCACGTGCTCGCCTTATTTCAGCATGATCTACCGATCGATCAATAGGGTTTTGTTGAACAGAGAGAATTGATTGTTGATCTTGTGAGTCGATAGTTGGAGTTGGTACCATAGCAGATTTTGCACCTAGACAATGTTTATGTAATGACATGAGACATAAATTATGTTATTAGTAATTTCACAACTTACTTAGCAGTAGTTTATACTATTAGAGGATTGTCCTTGAAATAATCCTAATGATGTAATGGTACTTCACGTAGAAACAATAAATAAGGATGGTGCTCGATATGGTGTGTATTCATCGTCCGATGAACTTTCTGATGGAGTGTGTGATGGTTGTTGAACACAAACTCCAGAAGGGCCATGAGGCAAATTGTTGCCGCGATACCTCTTTTGTCTATGACGACCATCGACAACTATAAAAATTTAAAATAAGTACACATTTTTTCTCATTAGTTTTAGTGTCATGTTATAGCACAAATATCTGAATAAAAAACAAATGGGACAAATTAGGCGTGTAAAATAAAATAATCTTCTTTCCCCTCTCTTCTCATTATATTTTCTGACATGGTTGATAGTTTTCTTATGGTAACGTCGAGTAACCTGTCGATTGAATACATTGGTTAACCATGTCGGTTCTCATTTACATGAAGGTAAATAACAAGCACAAACACCAAACAAACGACACCTAGAAGCAAGAAAATAAATAGTTTCTATATAAAATGTGAGAGAAGCAAGCACACTTTTGTTGTTTTTCATATAAAAGATATAGAGGGCCTGTGTCATATGAGACATCTTGTAATTTGAGTGGAAATATTAGAGATGGAACATGAATTTGAATGAGAGAATTGTTTGAGTTTTTGATTTATTTATTTATTTTGTTTTGGGAGAATGGTTATTTTGAGGGTTAGGATTCGAAATTTGTTATTTTAATTAGGGCCTTTAACAATGAATAATGATATTTAGGGTTGAATAATGATTAATCAAGATTGGATCTGGAGATTGTGTTAGAGGAAAGAAAATATTCTTTTAAGGTTAGGAATGAAAGTATTACAACGAATAATGTGCTCAATTTGTAAATAAGCGTATATAAATTTGAGACATTACTCCAATACAAATATTACATTCAAATAACTTCAAAGGGAATACACAATAGATTCAACGAAATAACACAAAAACCGAAATATGGGGAAGTAAATAAACAACCACACATCATGACGCACACACATAAGACTACAACACTACGGACAATCAGAACCAAAAATTGTCGTCAAGTATCTCCATCTAGCTTCCATGAACCTATTGACATATCTTAGATCCACAGTTCCTAAACTCACACGTTGCCGCAAGTATGCCTTTATATTTCAAAGAAAAATAATTAATAATATCTATAATATTATGTGATGTATTACATAATTAGATTGTGTTTGTATTGTTGGAACTACTTACTTTGCAAAGGTAGTGTTGCTGGATGAATTGAATTAAACTTTATCATAGTGTGTTCTGAAGTCTCTAAATATCCTATCGTTAAGTAGAACAAATATTAGTATAATTCAATACATAACTATATCTTTATGAATGATAAAGTGGGTTAGGGCTGAATTACTGTGCTTCTTGTGAAGTCGAAGCATAGTTCTAAAACAATGTGGTTGTTATGATGAGCTTATGTCCAATCAGATATGTGATTAGTGAGGCGATCACCCCAAATTCCAACAACTATCATGTTTAAGCTAAAAAAAGAAGATCAAATTTTCATTAGCTTCCAAATTCCAACAATAATGTGGTTGTTTATGACAATATAAGTGACGATATCTAACTTATGAATTACCTAATGTCCATCAATGTTACCTCCCTATATAGGCCTCTAATACGTTCCAATTTTTCCCAATAGACAACCACTCCAGCTATGTCTGTGCAAATAATCATACTATAAGTAAAACAACTATCTTTTTTTAGAAACTATACATCACCGATTTAATTTACGAACGTACCCACGAATGTCTTATTCGGACGAATCCACGCGTCATGAAATGTCAATAGATCTTTTGGATAAGAAGGGAATTGGATTGGAAGAATGTAAGGCTCAACTATTGTATTTCTCCGAAAACTACCTTCAAAGGCACGAGCAATGCTCCGATAATACAATGCCTCTTTAAGATTGGGTTGGAAATATAAACGATGAATAGTGCAACATTGTCCTTCATTTAGGAGAATGTTAAACCTATGAACATTCTCCCGCTCCCATGCAATGACTTCTATTTTAGCACCCTACATATAATGTTAGGGTTTAGAATACGTCATATGTTAACTATTGTGTAAGATTTAGTCCAACGTGTGTGCAACTTACAGTAATATCCATTAAGATAAATCGTTGTGTGTTGTGATGTTCGTCAGGGCGAAACTTAACATCTACTCTGACGACGACACTCCATGGATGGCCTATGTGCTGGAACTCTATCTCGTCAAATTTCATAAACCGTAACAAAAGAATAAAATTAGAACATTTTTCATCGTTGCAGCTAAGTTGATTTTAGTAATGTAGGCTCACCTAGGAACCACCTCATTACGAGTTGGACAGTCGGCGTAAGTTATCTTTCACATGCCAGCCATTAATATATCTAAACAGTTCATAACTTAAATTATAAGAAGACTTTATTTTGGTTGGTCATAACATGTTGATCAGACTCTATACATTTATACTTGAGACCATTGAGGTGTCATCAAATATGTATTATAATCTAGATTATAAGTCATGATCATGCACACATGATGGTAAGTTGGTAATAGTCAATTAAAAACGTATTGCACGCATGATGGTAAGTTGGTAATAGTTAAAAAAATAAACAGGAGAAAATATTAAAAAAATAAATAGGATAAAATATTAAAATAATAAATAGGGGAAAATATTAAAAAAATAAACGGGAGCAAATATTTAAATAATAAACATGAAAATATCTCATAAAAATGCTAAAAAATTCAGAATAATACTCATAAAATTGATCAAAAAATTCAGAACAATGGTCGTACAAAATTTTTCCCACATCTAACCTAACTTTATGTTAACATATTTTGTTTTTTTAAAAAAGGTCTGATGAAGTGATGTACTGGAATTTTATGTTGAAATAAATGGTGCCATCCAGTTTCCTGCTACTGGATGATTATATGATTGTGTGTTGTCAATCTATGAACCCTTCTGATATAGTCTAATAGAATTATGTCTATTTAGCTTGACAAACTTTAATTTCATTTAAAGGCACAAACCCTTCGCCTCATGGTATACTTTTTATATATTTGGTGCATACTGTTGATACTAAGTTTTATCTTAGTTGGAATACTAAAATTTTTTCTCAATAGCTAAAGACGAGGAAATCATGCAGTACTATTACATTATGCAAACTCAAAAGAGCAGTACGACATACATGAGATTATCTTAAGTTACATTTTTGGTTCATTTATTCAACATATGAAAGGATTCTCGGTTCATTTATTCAACATACGAAGTTCATCATTGCAACTGGAATTTTTGGTACGTTTATTCTTGGCACATTTATTCAATATTCAAACCAAGTTCACAAATATTACGCTTTAAATAGATGTTTACCGTTAAAAAAATTCCCATTGCAAAGCATGAGACAAATCAATCTTGGTTTGCAATGATGAAAAATCTCATATTATAATACGTTTTTTTCATCATAGCATTACTAATTTGGCTTTAAACAACTTATGAAGATTTTTTATCATCATTGTCTCATATTCCAAAAATATGTTTAAAATCTGAGCAAAAAATCTGAGCATACACATCATCACAGCATTATTCGTCAGGAACATGCATAAACAGAATTGTCGGGCAATACAACAACCAGCAAGAGAATTGCAAAGTACAGGCATCTGACAGAACCAGAGGCTATATAACGAAATTTAAGAATAATGCTTTGAACTACTTTGAATATTTTGATTGCTTTGAATATCTCTTACTCCTTTCAAATATGCAAAAAACTAAACTTAAGTTAATAATGGCTAGAAGAACATCATATCCCTATACAAATATGGATCAATGACAAAATAGCATTCTGCTGGATATACAATACAAATAGCACTGCACAAATGCAACTAATGATAATAAAAGGACAAAACATTGAGTGCACCAAATTATGATAATTTAACAATGCATATTAAAAGTGAGGAACATGCTAAGACAGAGATAATGGAAAACAAGTCTTAAGTTAGTAATTTAACATTATAAATGCCATGAACTTTCTTTTGTTGTTTGTTTGGATCATTTGCTAATGCCTGCACCAATACTAAAACCCACCCACGTATATCAATTTGTTATTTCAAAGCCCTCCATAAGGCAGCATTGGCAGTTCTATTCATACTGAATGTCTGAATGTGCTCCATAAGACAACATTGGCAGTTCCATTCATACTGAATGTGTGTTATTAGAATTGCACTTAACCTAACATCTGTCCAACCAAAATGCTAAAGTATAATTCAAACTGAAAGCAGGCCATAGAAAAAGTATGTGCATAACTGTATTTTTGTTAGCAGAAATAAAATGGCTGGTGACACAGATGTAGAAATTATAGATATGTCTAAACAACCAACCAGAAAAAAATCAAGAACACAAATTCATAGGCAAGTAGCTCTTAGATCCTGAAGGTACCACTGTTCCTCTCAGAAACTTATTTTGTTTGTTTGATCTTTTTGACACAGTAGAGCAATTTTGAGGCTTCCCTTGGAAATGTGTCAGTTTATGACCTTACCAGTAATGTGCTAGTATGTTTCAAGCTTCCTTGAAGGCTTTGAAAATTAGCTTCCTTTAATCTACAATCAGGATAAGTGGTAGTCTGGTAGACACTTTAAAGCAAGTGTCGAGTGTGTTGGTACTCTATACAATTCAACGCCAGAGTCATTCATGATCTTAATTTTATATATGTCTTACTCTTACTGTATAATATTTACTGTTTTAACTTTTAATCAAAATTTGACCTTGTTAGCTCATAACATTGCAAATTGTTGTCATGTTATCAATCCCACTGTCTAAAGCAGAAGTTTAATCTATTTACTGCACCACACTGAGTAGCTATGCTCCATTTTGTTTGTCAAAGTTGTTGCTAATACTCTATGTGTTTCTATTGAACTTAGTGCTTAATGATTTGTATACGCAACACCAACTATCAGCCCTAAGAACCTGCCATGGCACAACTAAATTACCAGTGAAACAACAAAACCTTAAAGGGCTTGGCAAACAACATGTTAAACATTACAAAACCATCAATTAAATTTGATAGTAATGGCAGTGGGTATAACATTACAGAACATTTATTCATGAAACTACAGAACCTTTATTCATGAAATTTATAACATTACAGAACGAAAGCATATCTAATTTTGTACTGAAAACCAGTTTCTTCAGGTAACATGAAGGTAGCGATAATGCAAGAAGTATAATTATCTAGCTGTTGAGAGGACTCAATCTCGCAAAATCAACATTCATCCAGAATAGAAGAACAAATGTGAGAGAAATGACTCCGAACCTGAATTTGAGCCCTCTTCTTCCTCTTCTTCTACCTTGGCGTGTTTGTTCTTCTCTATGCGCTTCTGAGGGTGGAGCTTCAATAAGCATCAGGCGATGCTTAATAGTGATTGAGTTGCGGACGTGGTCGATGCATGCAGAGCGAGCATGGTGGACGGTTGCAAGTAAGATGTGGGCTGGGATGGCAGCATTGTGGTCAAGACGGTAACCGCCAGATCTGGGCATGGTGGAGAGCGACGCTACAGGGGCTAGGGTTCTGTAGAGCTAGGGAGAGCACCTCTAATGCCGCCCACCGTACGCTGCCTTGCAAGGCCCTTGGCTGCGCCTAGTCCCTTGCAAGGCCCTTAGTCACGCCCAATCCTTCCCTCTACGAAACCCTACCCCCTCCAGTGCCTCTCGCCGTGCGCTGCCGTTTCCCTCCCATGTCGCTTGCCCGCTCTGCTCAGGTGGCAGTGGATGCGGACAACGTGCCATGCACGGGGCTGGCCCGGCCACTGAGCAAGGGTGAGCGGCACGGGAGGGAGAAAGCGTGTGGCTATGGGCGAGCGGCGTGAGAGGGGATCCAAGCGACGGGCGAGCAACGCGGGATGGTGGCGGTAGGGTTTTTGTGGAGGGAGAACGCGCCGTGGCTGCGGGAGTTGCTAGGGTTTCGCGAGGGGCCGATGACTAGGCGCAGCAATTCGGACGGAGGCATATGGGCCGGGCCGTAGCAACGGGGAGGTGCGTGCCGTAGTGACAGGGAGGCGCGCGCAACGGACCGCAGGGACGGAGGCACGCGCGACGGGAGCGGACAGACGACACGAAAAATTAGACGCTTTAATATAGTTAAGATATTTCTAATTTAATCTTTTAATTTAAGATTTATATTTTGAGTATTTTTCTATTCTGTTTTTGAGACTACAACTTTATGCTATAATATATATATATATAAATGCTATCCTACACCACGTGTGTATAATAGCTATTCTACTGAGAAATCTACTATCGAGAAAAAATTAGTACTCAATTTCTATTATGCTGAGAAAATCTACTACTAAAAGTAGTACTCCCGTGGTCGGTGTAGAATACATATTGTTTTTCTTTGTCTTTGGCCATTTGAGGTAAGTTTATTAGTATAGTATTTCTAATTTAATATTTATCATATTGTTTAGTATATTTATACTAAATTATGATGCAAATTTAATAAGTATCTACTTAATTAGAAAAATGATTTTACCAAATTACATATAGAAATTTTGAGAGATACAGATAAAATCATGAGTCCTCCACTACCACTGTATACATGTATATCCATCGTATATCCATTAGTTCATATTATATACGAATATGAAGTCTAAATATCAAACGACCAAGTCACCAAACGAATAGAAGTCATGCTCCTTTAATCACACGATCACGAGTGGCGACCACTACCACAAAAATGGTCTTTAGTGACAGAGCTTTAATGACAGATAAATGACACGCGTCACTAATATACTTTTAGTGACAAACTATTTTACACTCGTCACTAAATATACACCATTAGTAATGAACTAGCAATAGTGATGTATCATGTTACGACCCATCACTAAAGATGGACATCCTCTTTAGTGTGGGTCATAATATAAACCGTCACTAATGTGTGTTCTTTTACCCGCATCACTAAAGATGGGCAACCTCTTTAGTGATGCGTCACATTATAACCCGTCACTGATGGGTATCTTTTGAGTATAAATAGGCAAGACAAAATTGAACTAGCCACACTTTCATTTCGCACTGATACCTAACCCTAGCTTCTCATTAGCGCCGTCATCTATTCCTCCTCGTCGACTTCGCGCGCTGCTCACATCGCCCCCACCTCTCTCCCTCATCTCTGCCACCTCCCCCTTACCACTGCCATCTTCTCCTTGTCAGTGTGCATGGACTTTCTCGTCAGAGCACGCAACCTCTTCCTCGCTGCCGCCTCATCATGCCTCTCCATCGCCGACTCATCCTCATCGTTGCCTCATCTTGATTCTTTGTTCTCCTCCCAAGGTACTTACCTGTATGCTCCAAGAACCCTAGCTGGCCCCTTTAGTGTATCTATATATGAATGTTGATATTTCCTATAATGTTGGTACTTTAGTGAATCTATGAACATTGATATTTACCTATGCCGTATTTATACTTCTGTGAATGTCATTTTACCATTTTGTAGTTTTCAATATTTATCTACTCGATCTAAAAAGTAGTACTTTATCTATACCATGCAACATGTCATGTATTATTTTCGATGGTTTTTTCTTTGCAACTCCTTCGTACTTATGTATACCCTATATGTATACATGATCAACTTGATTTATGTGTTCTATAAATGAATGAACTCATTATGGCTAGTGTTGGTGATATAACACTGGGTGCCTTGCCGAGTGGTTTATTTTGACTGCTGGGTTGCCAAGCGACTCACAACGACCGACCTATGAGGACCCACATGGTCTCTGAAGACAACACTAAGGAGGAGGCTCACCCAAGTGTCAGAATTCCAACGGGCGGCCCTTGGACCATCATGACGACCATTAGCTTCATCAAAGCAGTCAGTGAGTACTACAGTTATATATGTACCAATAATGGGTTATTATGCGGCTGTTTTCCATGAACATTAGTACGCTCATTAAACTCATGTAACCCCATTTGTCCTTCTCATATAAAAGGATTGGGGAGGGAAGATATATAGAGAGGGAGAAAAGCAAGGATCGAAGCACCAAACGCACTGACGCCAATCCGACGATCCAAAAGTGTGTGCATACTTAGAGATAGATCCCTAAGCGTAACATGACACCGACGTCGCATTCCGACAACCCAAGATAGTGACAAGGTAAAGTGGAGTCGCCAGACAGTTGAACAATATAAAAATATTATCCAATTAACTAAGTTATAGATAAAAATATCCAACCGGCCAAACTAGGGCCAGTTGGACCGAAGCCTAACTAGTGGTCAGACCAGCCTAGGCACGCCAGTCAGGCTGACAACACACCGCCTATCGGACTGACAGTATGAAGGGTCTCACCAAAGGGTGACCTCTGGCGTGTACCACGAAGGGGTCCGAAATGACCTCTAGCCTTCGGTCGGTCGAACTGAGGGAAGGCCTCCGATCAGACCGTAGGAGGCCAAAGAGGAACCAGAGGGCACTCCGGTGTTAGATGTGAGGGTGGCTGAAGGGATATCTCTGGCGTTCGGTCGGTCAGACCGAAGGTGGTTCTCCGATCAGACCAGATGGCGGTCGAAGAGGGTCCGAAGGGTACTCTAGCATCGATGCAAAGTGTCCCGGGGCTCCTGCATGAAGCCCAGTCGGACCGGCCTCATGTTTCCAGTCAGACCGAGGCATGCCGGCGCGTTAGATGACGACACGACATGGACCAGTTAGAGCAGGGTGATGCCTCCAGTTAGACCGACAACGCTTGGATGTTGGTCTCCGGGGCTCCGGTGATCGTTTTGTTGAAGATGAATTGACGCGAAGGCTTTTCGAGAAAAATATGGAGATGAAAACACTGCAAAAATCCAAAATATGATAGACAATTCGGCCAAGAAACTGAATTACCAATAAAAACTGATAAAACGATACAAATCCGTTACGTGGATGAAATAGACGATTCACGATTACGATGCGGCAGACAGGTGGTTTACAGCGCAAACCAACAAAGATGGACATTACTTGTCTAATCCTAGGGCAAGGAAAATAAATTGAATGTAAATGCAATTCAAGGTAAATAATAGATTGGATCTATTAGGCTTTTGGGGGGTCCCTCCTTGAATTGGCCTTGCCTCTATTTATAGAGGTTGGTCATGATGTTCCTGGGGTTTAATTTGAGTTAGACATGAGTCTAAGTTATTAAAAAATCAATTAGGGATAAAAATACCCCGAAACACTTAATCTAACTCGGACTCAGACTTGGGCAAGTCTGACTGATCCCACATGGCCGGTCAGACTGGGCCTACATGGCCGGTTGGACTGGCCTTTGCCAGGTCTTGGCATATTTTTGGTCCAATTTACCAAATATGATATTTTGACAAATTTAACCATTAATGCCATTTTTTGCTATCAACACATGCCCCCCTACGTTTTGACAAACTTTAGTGAGCCAAAAGCACAACGAGGTAAGGGCGATATGCTCCATATTGGCCTTTCGATACTTCAAGCGTTTTGCCACACACTTGGGAAGTACTTTTTCAAATACTTACCATTCAAAGCTCTATGAAATCATTCTCCTTGAAGAGACTCTAGCAAATATGCATTACCTGGAGCGATTTCAACAACTCTAAAAGGACCTTCCCAACTAGGCGACCATTTACCAAACTTTGGGTTTTAGTGCCTAAAGGAAAAATCGTCTTCCAAACCAAGTCACCAATTTGAAACGATTTTGCTCTCACCTTCTTGTTGTAAGCTCTAGCTACTCTTCTTTTGTCTCTCTCTATTGCTTCTAGAGCTCTTAATCTCTTATCGGCCACTTCTTCCAAATTATCCTTCAAAAGAGTTTCATATTCATCGACCGATAAGCCATCTTGCTTAAGCAACCTCAATGAGCCAAGATTCACCTCTACGGGTAAAATGACTTCTTGTCCATATACCAACTCATATGGACTTACCTTGGTGGCACCATGCTTTGCAACTCAACGTGCCCATAATGCCTCAGAAAGCACTTCATGCCACCTTCTAGGAAACTCTTTAATCTTTTTCTTAACGAGCTTAATCATAGTTTTATTACTAGACTCGGCCTGACCATTGGCTTGAGCATAGTATGGTGAAGAGTTTATCAACTTTATACCATAAGATTCGCCAAAATCACATACTTCTTTAGAAACAAACGAAGCACCCTGATTTGTAGTAAGAGTTTGGGGAATACCGAATCTATGTATAATATGCTTCAAGATGAAATCAATTACCTCATTCCGCGTCATGTTCTTGAGAGGCACGGCCTCGGTCCACTTGGTGAAGTAATCTGTAGCCATCAACACGAACCAATGCTCTTTTGAAGAGGAAGGATAAATTTGGCCGATGAAGTCTAAGGCCCAACCTCGGAATGGCCATGGTTTGATAATAGGATTAAGTAAAGATGTAGGAGCAAGATGAATATTACCAAACCTTTGACAAGCTTCGTATCCTCTATAATAATTAAAACAATCCTCAGTCATAGTCGGCCAATAAAAACCCGCTCTTTTGAGCATCCAACTCATTTTTTGGGCCGACTGATGAGTACCACAAAGACCTTCATGTACTTCACTCGTAGCAAGTCTAGACTAATCGACATTCAGACATCTCAAAAATACTCTGTCAATGGTTCGGCAATACAACTCATCATCGAGTAACACAAATTTAAACGATTACCGCCAAACTTTCCGATCAACCCGCATGCTAGAATCTCTCAAATACTGAATAATTGTAGTTCTCAAATCATCCTCATGATTACCTGAAGTACTCACCAAATCCTCGCTCGAATTGCAGTTCAAATTGTAAACTTCAACCCGCCCCCGTTGATGAGTACATCACTTCACATGATACACACATGGAGCCTCCACCTACAATTCAACTACAAGGACCAATCACACGCGTCTGTGCCCGTCGCTTGAACCATGAGGTTGATTCTTTCCTTAGCAACTATGTTAATATTTGTTTGGACGGGATGCTACTGAATACTAGTGATATTTTGTTGCTTAGGAACATGAGAGATGGAATAAAAGAGTTGGAGTTGAAGACGGAGGCGCACGGATGATTTGAAGTCAAGAATTCGCTGGTTCGGACTACATCGACCACCATGCACCAAAATGGGCATAACTTCCTCATACGAAGTCCGATTGGCGTGTTCTTGGACTTTTTGGAAAGCTAAGGAGAAGACAGATCGTTTGCCATTGGTTTCGTCGCATTTGGAGTCACGAGTCGACCTGTGTGTTTAAAACAGTCCTGCGTGACAGAACTGGGCCGTGTTGGGCCATAGTCTGAGTCTGTTGGCCTTCTACTGAGTCTGTTCGCCTTCCACAGGCTGCCCACACCCTATATAACTCACTCCAGCCGCCTTTAGGGTTAGGTTTTGCTTTGTTTGCATCTACACTGTTGTGTTTAGATCCCGCCCCTTGCACCGGACCGATTGGCTGCTGCATAGGAGTTTGTGAAACCTCACCTTTCATCGTTTGTCTGTGATTTGGCATTCGATTTGTATCCTTCCTGTTCTTGCTTGTGTTCTTGGGTTCGCTTGCAGGAATTAGCCTTCGTGGCGAGGTCAATCGCGTCCTGCGTGGTTGATAACCAACGGAGACAGTGGTGTAACGATTGCAAGGTTTTGATCCGCCGGACCGGAGCCTTGGATCGCCAACGTCGAGATTCTCCACCAAGCCAAGTTATCCTTTACCTAGCGGAAGATCGGGACCAATCCCCCATCAGTTGTGTTGGCGTAAAAGATTACGCTAACAGGTTTCTGTAGAAAAGAAACTAACAAACGAAGTGTTTGCGAAGCAAACTGTTCTAAGCCTCCGAAAGGATAATAGCTTAGAATAGTTCGAAAGTGTGTATTGAATCACTTGTAATCGGTCTCTATTACAGGATGAAATGGGAGGTATTTATAGGCATAAACATTAAGGAAAAGACCTATTTACCCCTCTATTACAACCGACATTAAGGAAACTATTCAGTTTCCTTAATAGGGCTAAAATGGTAAAAGACTAATCTAATAGGATAGAAGATAAGTCTTCCATCTTAGCTGGCAGAAAAGATCCTGAAGGGCTTTGGTTCGAAGGCATACTTCGAACCAGTGTCTGTCTTCGGGCTTCGAACCAGGTTCTGGGCATCTTCGAAGATGTTCTTCGGACAATCTTCGAACTGGTTGACTGTCTTCATGCTGCTTTGGCAATAACCCCGAAGATGAGATATTTCCCCCCAACAGTAGCCCCTCGAATACGCTTCTCCGTTTGACCTATAACGTTAGGAGAGCAGTATACGAAAAGAAAAGATAACCAATCATAGGGGTTATTGGTTTTTATTTTATCTTCGAAATGCATGAAGATATGAACTTCGAATCAGTCGTAAGGTAATTACTTTTCGAACTATCTTAGAACTGACTCAGGAAGTTCGAAAGTCTTTTTAGACTTAGAAAAAATAGCCGTTAGCTCTTGTTTCTAACGGAAGTTATATGATGCGTTATTTCCGAAGGAAAATAACGGGCGGGAATGCGAAAAGGCAGATCCCAAACGGTAACTAACGGAACGATTAGGCTATAAATAAAGAGCCCAAAACTTACCCGATTACCTTTTCACCGCTTTCTCTCAGTTAAAAACTTTTGAGCCCTTTGAGTTCTTGAGCCCTAGCTTTGAGTTCTTGAGCCCTAGCCTCCGTTCCCTCAGATCAATTCAGCAATCGCGATGGTGAAGACCAAGGGATCTGCGCCTCCTTCGGCCTTGGCTCGGCAACAGGCGGCCGCAGCAGCAGCAGCAACATTGGCGGCGACACCCTCGATGCAGGCGGCAACATCCATGGCGGCAGGGGGGAGAAATCCCCAAATCCCCGATGACCAAGGTCTGTGCCCACCATCGACTAAATACTTGGATCAATCTTTTAAATTGGGGCCGTCTACCTGCAAGAAAGAATCTTTGGCAATCACAGCAGGGGGAAAGATTAGTGATGGGGTTATGATTCGGAAGCCGGGCAAAGAATCGATTCCATCACCAAGACCCGGAGAGGTTGTAGTGTTCGAAGCTTTTTTCGAAGCGGGCTTGGGCCTCCCTGCTGTGGATTTCTTGGCCAAAGTACTTGACTTGTTTCATGTAACCCTCCCCCAGTTATCTCCGAATGCCGTAGCTAGATTAGCTATCTTCGAGTGGGCACTGAGAGCCAAAGGTTGTGAGGGGAGGGCTGAAATCTTCGCTGCGCTTCATAGAGCAACTTGTCAGCCGAAGACCTTCGTAGGCTCCGGAGGTGAGAAAGTGGTGGTTTCCTTCGGAAGCATCAATTTTAGGCTTCGTGATGAATATGCCCTGCAATTCCCTGCTAAGGCCATCAATGCTAGATGGTACACCGATTGGGTTCTGAGGTGGTTTTATGCCGAAGTTGGAGTGAGCAGTCCTCTGGCCGGTCCCCTCAAAGAAATCCAGTTCCGGAAGGAAGCCTTAGTGCAACCTGACGAAGGCCAACTCGAAGCTCGCCTCAACTTGCTTCAGAAAATCAGCAGAAGGTTGAGCATGCGGGACTTAGCCGAAGAGTTCCTCGGACTGCAAATTCCTCCGTTGATGGCCAACTGGCCTATCGTCTTCGAGGATGACTCGGAAGGCGGTCTTCGTAAGATTAACTATACTTCGAGCCCTGCAGGTAACTTCGAAACCAACATGTATAGTACATATTTACTTCGAAGAAAGACTAACTCGAATTATTTTTTAGCTTCTTCAGCCCCTATTACTTCAGAGCAAATCGTAAGGGCTTCGGAGAAGATTCTGGGTGCTCCAACTCCGTCGGAAAAAGAATGGCGAATCAAATTAGTCGGAAGTTGGGAGCGATTTAACAGAGTATGGGGAATGCTGGAGTTAACTCCACCCCCTCTGATGGATTGGGTGCCTCAGGAGAAAGGCCCCAAGAAAAGAGTAGCTGAAGCCGGAGCTTCAAGTTCAGCGAAAACTCCGGTGAAGAAGGTGGCTCGGAAGCCAAAGAATCTCGCACCTTCGGATCCTGCTCCTTCAAGCTCAAGAACCTCACTTTCTGGTTCTAAAGAGGATGAAGGTATTTTATTAGTGAAATTAATTGATGAAGATGCAGCTCAACGAAGTATTCACATTGAAGATACTGCAGGTATTCCGGAGCCTCAAGCCAACATCGAAGAAGTAAGAGCTCCGGATACCCAAGAGGAACAAGTCGAAGCCCCTATGGGTGTAGATGAGGCCGAAGTACCTGCGAACGTACCGGAGTCTGGAGATAATGCTGATCAACCAAGGACTTCGGTAGTTCAAGAAGATACAACTCAGGCCGGAGTTCCTGTGGATGAAGGTGGGGTCGAAGTCACTATGGCTTCGATTCCCGAAGAAGTAACAAGGACTCCCCAGGACGATGCTCCTGCAGTCCAAGATTTAACGGCTGATTCGGATGAGGACTACACTTTTGATCCTCCGATCAGTCCGGTACTCGATATTCCAGAGAATGTCGAAGGTAAATTTTGCATAATTCTTATCAATTTTTGCAAAATTATACAATGTATAATATTTCTATTTTTGCAGAGCCTCCTGTTGTCGAAGTATCCCTCGAAGATACAATTCAAAGACCTTCGACAACTTCGGAGCCACAACCGGAGGTTACTCTACCGGGGCCTGGAAGAGGAAAAAGACACATAGAGCCTCTCCCTGCTCAAGGATCGACTTCATCTGAGTCAACAGATGAAAGTGAATCGACTGAGGGGGGGCCATCTTCAGAAGTTCCAAGAGCCTCGGAAGAACTCTCCGGACCTTCGCTAAGCAGAGCTGATCAGAAGGCTTCAGTAATGCTTCCTCTCATAACTCCTTTTTTGGAGGAGAAAACCGGACTTGGGACTTTGGTTAAACCTTTAGGTCAAGCCAGTCGCAAAGTCGGGGAAACAGAACTGGTAGCCCTTTTAAGCAGAGCGAAGGGTTCGGAGCTCAATCTTGCTGTGGAAAGAGCAGCTTATCAGGTATAAAGCATCTTCGAACCAAATAGGAAATTATATATGAATAATTTCTTATTCCAGTTTTTCTTTTTTCTCAGCAAGCAGTCTTAGCCCGCGCTGCGGCTTTGTCGAACGAAAACGAAATTGCTCAACTTCGGGAAGAGAACGAAACTCTTCAAAGAAATTTTAACTTCTCCGAAGGTCGAGTAGCTCAGATGGACAATGTAATACTAGCAGAGCGAAGGGCTAGGCAAAGCTTGGAGGCTGCGAAGAAAGAGCTCGAAGCAGAAAGAATTGTGCTTCGAGCGGAGATTGAAAGACTGCGGACGGAGGATGCTGCGAAGGGGTCCGAACTTGTAAGGCTACAAGAAGAGGCTGGCCAACTCCGGACTCAAAAGAATGCTTTGACTACGGAGAACGCTAGAATCTCCGGAGTTTTAGCTGAAACGACTTCGGCCAAGGATGTGCTTATTGAGGAAAGGCTTAAGTCTGAGAAGGTGGCTTCGGAGGTCATCGAACAGATGTTAGGTGTCTTGGAGTACTTCGGTACTACTGGATCACTACCTTCGGATGACAATGTGACTCTGCTGCGCCGGTTAAAGAGGATCCAAGGAGCAGCGAAGCAAATGAAGACGGCAGGCATGCGTTATGGAGAACTCTCCGGACAAGTGTCTGCCCTTGGATTACTTCGTTACTATGAGGATTTGGGCCGAGTAATTACTCCGAGCGCAGAGGGCTCCATCATCTTCGATGACGCAAGACTTCTGACCCCTTCCGAAGGCGTAGCTACTGCTTGGCGAGCCTTCCAAACTTCGTGGAGAGCCGAAGGTCGATCTGCGATCAAGGCTTGGATTGATGAAGGCCAACGCCAAAAGCAAGTTCGGAGTCAAGCTTCGAGCAGTCAGCCTCCTCCGAACCCGCAAGTTTAGGATTATTTAGGATTTTTTGATTATGTAAAGCTGATGCTTGTAAATATTTATCAATGAAAGTCTTGTTTGTCATATTTTTAGGCTTTGCCTCTTATGGAAGATATCGAAGTGTTAGAGCTTAACAGCGAACTTCGCTCACTGTGGAACACCTTCGAACTTCTAAAGAGTTATAAGCGTCCTCGATTTCTTATTCCTCGAAATGACTCTGGCGTTATTGCGCCCGAAGTAATCAAAGACATATTGTCTTATATTAAAGAGGAAGATAAAGAGATTGACGCAAACACCTCGTCTTCTGAAGACACTAATTGGTCCGAAGACGAAGGTGAAGCCCAAAATAAAAGATCTGAAGATCTTAGAAGCTGGGAGAGAAGCCCCGAGCGGCTTCGAACTTGGGCCGAGCTTCAACAAGAACAGAAGGATTTTAGAGCTTCGAAGGGGAGGAAGAGAGTTAAACGTAAAGTTCTTAGAACTTCCGATGTTGGAACTAGTCGTTCCACCCCTAGCTCTCGGGACCGAAGAGGTCTCCGATTCCTTCTTGGTATAGATACCAATTTTTCATAATGTAATCTGTAAACACATTTGTTTCAATAATAAATGCCGATTTAAAATTGTCTCCATATTTACTAGCCCCTCTTTGGGTATAAGCAACTTCGAACTGTATTCAAAGATGGTTATGCGCAAAGAAAAAACTTCGGAGTACAATTTTTTGGGGGTTCGGAGCCCCTCTGTCATTTAAAGATCTTTTGAAATCTTATGAAATGTCTTCGACCTTTGTAGTCAGAAGAATGGTAACTTGGTACCTTTGTTTGCTTCACGAAAGAAATCAATTGAGATAACTTTCAGGACACTTTAGTGTCTTAAAAAATTTGTCACTTTGGACGCATATGAACAGACATTCGAAGCTCATGGCTTAAATGCTGTTTTGCTTTAGCCACCTTCGGCTATTTTTGCAGAAGTCTACCAGCCGGAGCTTGGACTTCGCAGAATTTGTAGCCACCTTCGGCTATTTTTGCAGAAGTCTACTAGCCGGAGTTTGGACTTCGCAGAATTTGTAGCCACCTTCGGCTATTTTTGCAGAAGTCTACCAGCCGGAGCTTGGACTTCGCAGAATTTGGCCACCTTCGGCTCTTTTTACGGATGTCTGCAAGCTGCAGCTTGGACTCCGCAGATTTTGGCCACCTTCGGCTCTTTTTACGGAAGTCTACCAGCCGAAGCTTGGACTCCGTAGAATGTGGTATTGGCTCTTTTACGGATGCCTACAAGGTATCAGCTTGGGCTCCGGATGGATTTCAGCCACCACACCGGAGGCTTCGACTTTATGGGTACGAAGTCCGGAAATACAGCCCAGCTTGATGACACTTCCCTCTCAATCGACTTCCGTCCCAGCGCGTCCGCTCGGGAAACTAGGAGTGTCAAGGGGAAGGCAAACTACAGGGTGTATGCTTTATTAATTTAGAGGTGATTACAAGCAAATTACAAGGAGCCCTTATGCGAAGTATCGCTTTAGGTGCTCCGCATGCCAAGTATGTGCTAACTCTTCACCTTCTAAATTAGCTAATTTGAATGAACCAGGGCGCCCTGAGCGGACAATTAGATATGGACCTTCCCATTTATTGCCTAACTTCCCTGGTGCTATAATGCTTCGTAGAACAAGATGACCCAGCCTTAACTCGCTGAGCTTAACCTTCGGGTCATACCAAGTCTTCGTCTGCTGATGATACTTTGATAAATTAGCTACAGCTCGAAGTCTTGTTTCTTCTGACAAATCTAACGAAGCTTGTCTTTCTTCTTCGATGTCTGGTTCGGTGCTGCGAAATGATCCCCCTTTGAGCTCCGTTGGAGTCATTGCTTCATCTCCGAATAGTAATCTGAACGGAGTAAAACCTGTGGACCTTGTTTGCGTAGTCCGAATGGACCACAGAATCTTCGGAAGCTCTTCGGTCCACAGTCCCTTTGATAATCCTACTATTCTTCGATTTAGCCCTGATAAAATATTTCCATTGGCTCGCTCAACGGCTCCATTCGACTGAGGATGTCTCACTGCAGCAAAACATAGCTGAATGCCTAGGTCTTCGCAAAACTTCCTGAAGGGTTCTGCGTCGAACTGTGTTCCATTATCAACTGTGAGATATCTAGGCACTCCGAACCGGCAAATAATGTTCTTCCAGAAGAATTTCTGTACATTATTCGAAGTGATAGCTGTTAAGGGCTCTGCTTCTACCCACTTAGAAAAATATTCAATAGCTACCACTGCGAACTTCAGATTTCCCTTTGCTAACGGAAAGGGACCAATTAGATCCATGCCCCATCTGGCCATAGGCCATACCGGAGCTATGACTTGAAGAGTTGTTGGTGGGCGATGACTCTGTCGACCCATCCACTGGCATCCTTGACAAGTGCGGACCAAGTTCTCCGCATCAGCTGTTATTGTGGGCCAATAAAGCCCCTGGCGAAGTGTTTTTCCGGCCAGAGCTCTAGGGGCTAAATGACTTCCACAAAGGCCTTCGTGAATTTCTCGAAGAATTTCTTGGCCTTCGGCTTGAGACATACATCGGAGTAGAGGGGAACATACTCCGGCCTTGTATAATATACCGTTGATTAACTGATAGTTTCTTGCTCTGAGCTTTAATCTTGACAATTGGGGCTCTTCGGGCAAATTTGTTCCTCCTTGCAAGAGTTCTATGATAGAATCTTTCCAATCTGCACTAGGAATGCAGAGAATCTCTGCAGAAGCAACTTGTGGCACCGAAGGTACATTGAGCTCCTCATAGAAAGCTTCGTCAGGTACATCCACAGCTCCGGCAGCAGCCTTCGCTAAAATGTCCGCTTGCACGTTTTCAGCTCTTGGTATACTCCGAATGGAAATACCCTTGAAATGTGCTTCGATCTTGCGAATTTCTTCCAAGTACTTTGCAAGCTGTGGATGTCGGACTTGAAAACTTTTGTCTACGTGCCCTGCTACTATCTGAGAATCTGTTTTTATAATTATCCTTGTAGCCCCTAGAGCACGTGCTTTCCGGAGTCCCAATAAAATTCCTTCGTACTCCGCTATATTATTGGTAGACTTAAAGTTGAGTCTTGCGGAGTACATTGCTCTTTGTCCTGATGGTGAAATTAATACTGCCCCAATGCCTGCTCTGGATGCTTGGAAAGCCCCATCGGAGTAAATAGTCCAAACTCTGTCATCTGATTTCTCCGGAGTCAACTTCGCAGGTGGAGTCCACTCTGCTACGAAGTCTGCTAGGACTTGAGATTTGATAGCTGTCCTTGCCAGGAAAGATATGCCGAAGGGTGCTAGTTCTACTGCCCACTTTCCAATCCTTCCAGTGGAATCTTTGCTTCGGAGCATATCTCCTAGAGGATACGAAGTTGGTACACTTACATTATGAGCCAAAAAATAACGTCTTAGCTTCCTCGAAGCCATTATCAGAGCATAAACGAACTTCTCAAGTTTGGAGTATCTTGTCTTCGCTCCTGACAATGCTTCGGATACGAAATAGACAGGATTTTGGACCAACTTCCCATTGATATCCGCTTCTCTGACAAGGACTGCGCTGACAGCTGAGCCTGTAGCTGCAAGATACAGAAGTAGGGTTTCGTCCGCAATAGGCACCGTAAGTGTAGCAAGATTGCTGAGATAATCTTTAATATCCTCGAAGCTTTTCTGACACTCCGGTGTCCATGCAAAATCTTCGGACCCTTTCAAAGCTTTAAAGATTGGCAAGCTCCTCTCCGCAGACCTTGATAAAAACCTGCTAAGTGCGGCCAGACGTCCAGTCAGCTTTTGCACTTGCTTTAAATTCTCCGAAGGAGCCATCTTCTGCAGCGCAGTTATTTGAGTAGGGCTAGCTTCAATTCCCCTGCTTGAAACTAAGTACCCTAACAACTTTCCAGCCTTAGCTCCGAATATACATTTTTCGGGGTTAAGACGGATCCCACATGCCCGAAGGCTATTGAATGTTTCTGCTAAGTCTAGGCTATGTTGGTGCTTTAAAGCACTCTTTATTACAATATCATCCATATAGGCCTCCACATTGCGGCCTAATTGATGACCTAGAGCCTTAGCAACTAATCTTGAAAAAGTAGCCCCGACATTTCTTAGGCCGAAGGGCATTCTTACATAGCAGAAGACTCCCGAAGGAGTTACAAAGCTCGTCTTGATTTCATCTTCGCGCTTCAACCATATTTGGTGATAACCGGAATACGCGTCGAGGAAGCTTAGTAACTCCGAACCTGCAGTGGAGTCAACTAGTTGATCAATTCGGGGCATGGGGTAGGGGTCACGTGGGCACGCTTTATTCAAAGATGTGAAATCAATGCACATGCGCCACTTTCCGGAGGACTTCTTCCTGACGAAAACTGGGTTGGCTAACCATTCTGTATGGGCCACTTCTCTGATAATCCCAGCCTTCAACAGTTTTTCAACTTCGTCCTTAGCTAGAGCAGCTCTCTCTGCGGACATCTTCCGGAGCCCTTGTCGAACAGGCCGGGCCTTCGGGTTTACAAGCAAGCTGTGCTCAATAATATCCCGATCGACTCCGGTGATATCTTCGTCAGACCAAGCGAAGACATCCAAATTTTCTTCTACGACCTTTTCCAAGGAAGTTGCAACTTCAGGAGGTAAATCTTTACCAAATTGAAAGGTGTATTCTTTACCATCTTTGACAATGACCTTCGTTGCAATCTCTCCTTCGGGACTTGGTCTTGGAAATGACTTCTTCGAAGCTTCGGAGGAGGCTGAAAAAATTTCTCCATTATCTTGGACACTGTTTACTTGCCTCGGATCAAGAGGAGGACCATGACCATATTCTGCCTTCCGAGCCATGGCTTGATCTCCGAAGACTGTCAGGACCCCTGCTTGTGTGGGCATCTTTATGCACAAGTAGTTGTGATGCGCCACAGCTCCGAACTGATTCAACATGCCCCGTCCGAAGATGACATTATAAGCATACGGGGCATCTACCACATCAAAGATAACTTCTTCAGTTCGGGCTAGTAAACCTTCTCCGAAGGTTACTTCCAGGCCTATCTGGCCGAGTGCATCAAGCGGAGGTCCTGCGAAGCCTTGCAGAGGACGAGCCGCTGGGAGGAGATGCTTCCGGGAAATGCATAACTGATCGAAGGCTTGTACAAATATGATATCTGCCGAGCTACCTCCGTCAATTAGCACCCTTCGGACTTCAGTCCCTGCAATATCAGCAATAATAACCAATGGATCTGCATGCGAGAACTTGATACCAGCTGCATCCTCCGCAGAGAAAGATATTGGAACATGAGACCACTCCGGCATTGCAGCTGCAGATGACGAAGTCCCAATGTGGCCTACTTCTCGAACGTACTCTCTTCGCTGTCTCTTGGACATGCTTCCGAGGGTACCTCCTCCGGAGATAGGGAGAACTACTCTCTTTCCTCTATCTTGCCCTTCTTCTTGCTTCGGAGGTGGCATAACATTGGCCACCGGAGGGTGCCTTGCAGCATCAAAATTTTCTATCCGCGCCACAGCCTGGACCGGCTCTGGGCGCACTGCTGCTGCTGGACTTCGGTCGGTACTACCTCGACCCGAAGTTCTCTCCAAGTATTCTCCCCGAAGGGTAAGAATAGCCTTGCAGGTGTCAGTTGCATGGCTTCGATTTTCTCCATGAATACAGCAAAAAAGGGTCTGGCCTTTGCCAGCCGTTTTCCCTGGCGGCCTCCAGCCGCTGGACTTGTTCCCCGCAGACTGTGGAGCTCTTGGTGCAAACTTCTGTGAGGGTGCAATGTTTAAGACTTCAGAGCGAGGGTGCTTTTGCCCTCTTCTTCTATCATGTTGCACTTCGAAGACTGGTTCTTGCGGCTGTGCCGAAGTCTTCACCTCTGCTTTAACTTCTGTCAATACTGTTGAAGTAGCAGTAGTCCTCCGAAGCCAACCTTCTTCTGACTTCGAGTATTCTTCGAAGTACGACATCAACTGTGATACTGTGGTGATGCTCTTCCGATGCAATTTATCCAGAAGGCCTTTATGACTGACGCCTTCCCGAGCCGCATCAACCACTGAGGATGTAGACATCCCCCGGATTTGCGACTTCGTGTGAGCGAAGCGCTTGAAGTACTGTCTCAATGTTTCTCCGGGGAGCTGCTTCACTTGGAAAAGGCTCCCTGTTGACATGGGGGGCACGAAGGTGCCCTGAAAGTTACTTATGAACTTCCTCTTCTACTGTGACCAGGAAATGATTGATCCTGGCTTTAAAGACCAGAACCATCTCAACGCCACTCCTTGAAGAGCTAATGGGAAGCACTTCGCCATAGTCTCTCTGTCTCCGCCGCTAGCCTCAATCGCTAGGGCATAAGAACGCACAAACTCACTGGGATCTTCGTCTCCAGCATACTTGCAGAGCTTCGAAGTTTTGAACTTCGGATTGAAGCGAATCTTCTGAAGCTCAGGATGCAATGGAGATTCATTGTCGTAAGAGGCGTTCTCCGGGGCTTCGGGATAATCAAGATCGTCGTCTTCGGGCACTTCGGGGATAGCTGGGGTGGCTTGAGAGCGAAGTCTGTTCGCAGCCTCTTGTCGCCACCTCGCTACCTCGGCTTGAAGATTGGCCATTTGAGTGGCCATGTCTCCAAGGCTATCTTCATCTCCTCCGAAAGGACCTTCCGGGTCTTGAGAACTGGTATGATCAGTTCGAATCGGAATAGAGGGTGGCGGAGTGGCTCCGGGCGGTCGGAGTATGGAAGGGGTTGGCGGAGAGGTTTCGTATCCTCGAGGGATAGAAGCCCCTTGCGGAGTTTGAGGTGGAGGGATAGTCGAAGACCCTCCGACTTCGACTGTGTCGAAGGGTATCTCTCCGGAGATCCGAGAGGACCTCCGAGTGGGATTGCGAGGTGCGCTCCGCTTAGGAGGCATGATGAAAGAAGTTGGTAGAGAACGAAGTTTTTTGGACTAGGTTCCCCACGGACGGCGCCAACTGTTGGCGTAAAAGATTACGCTAACAGGTTTCTGTAGAAAAGAAACTAACAAACGAAGTGTTTGCGAAGCAAACTGTTCTAAGCCTCCGAAAGGATAATAGCTTAGAATAGTTCGAAAGTGTGTATTGAATCACTTGTAATCGGTCTCTATTACAGGATGAAATGGGAGGTATTTATAGGCATAAACATTAAGGAAAAGACCTATTTACCCCTCTATTACAACCGACATTAAGGAAACTATTCAGTTTCCTTAATAGGGCTAAAATGGTAAAAGACAAATCTAATAGGATAGAAGATAAGTCTTCCATCTTAGCTGGCAGAAAAGATCCTGAAGGGCTTTGGTTCGAAGGCATACTTCGAACCAGTGTCTGTCTTCGGGCTTCGAACCAGGTTCTGGGCATCTTCGAAGATGTTCTTCGGACAATCTTCGAACTGGTTGACTGTCTTCATGCTGCTTTGGCAATAACCCCGAAGATGAGATATTTTCCCCCAACAAGTTGGTATCAGAGCTCAGATTTCCCGTTAGGTAATCTCGATCTGCTTTTGTTTTTACCCAGAGTCCAGAAAACCGCACCAAAAAAAATTCCCCACCGAGAACCACTTTGTGCCTTGCGATTTTAAATTCAGTTTTAACTTTGTTGAGTTCGTGTTCTTGGTCGAGTCTTGTTGCTGGTTTAGTCATCCCTCTGTGTCGTTTGAGTAGTAGTTGTTCTTGTGTCTCAGAAAAAAAATTCCCCACCGAAAAACCCCCCCTTCCGCAACCCTATTTTGTTTTCCACATCGACTCTTTGTGACCCCCCTTCAGTAAAACAGGCATAACTTTTCGCTCGTTTGGCAGAAAAATCTGAAATTTTTTGAGCGTGTTCCTGACCCAATTTGGGTGGGTACCCTAACAGGGTTCCCCTGTTATCCCTCACCAAAATCGCCAAAAAAAATCAGGAAGATAAAGAAAAAAATTGGTCAAAGTTTTTGCTCGCCGGACAGCGAACTTGTTTGAATTTTTGTGAGCCACATCCCACCTCAGTTGTAGGTGCCAATTTTTGTGGTTGCATCTCTGGTCATCCTTCTTCAAAAAAAATAGAGTGAAAAAAAGAAGAGAGAAAAAAATCAAAAAAAAGAAGAAGCGGCAGAATTCTCAGCGGTAGTAACAGATTCGGCAGTAACAGAGTTATCAGCGGCAGTAACAGATTCTGCTTGTCCGATCTCTTGTCTGAACTCTTGTCCGATCCGCGGTAGTAACAAAATTATCAACTGTAGTAACAGATTCTGCTTGTCCGATCCCTTGTCCGATCTCTTGTCCGATCTGCAGAGAGCTGATTTTGGCCTGTTGTTGCTTCCATTTGAGTTTTGGGCACATAGTTTTCCCTCTATTGCTTGAATTTTCACCTTGGGAGCACTAAGGCTAGCAACTTTGACGAGTACTAGGGAATACTTATTGAACTTGGTTTAACTGTTATTACTATCGCTATTCCTTGCTACTCACTTTGCCTTCCAAGCTACACCTTTCTCTTGGTCAGGACAGGTTCATTCCTTGCAATTGCCACCACCCTCCACTTGGTTCATCACCTGTAGACCGGTGACCTCACTGCGGCGTGGTAAGAACACTTGCAAGCGTGGGTAAGGCGCTTGACGGATTGCTTCCACCACACACCCACCACCCCACCTAGCTGTTTTACATAAGGATTATTCTTTGTTGTTTTGTCTTTTCACTAACATGGCAGCACTTATTGTACAACGTGACTTGAGCACTCACATGGACCAGGACGACCAGTCACAACGGAATAATCTGTTTCAGACCTTCTTCCTCGTCAAAGACCGTCGTGTACGTGTCATCATCGACAGCGGTAGTTGCAACAATTTGGTAAGGTCAAGGTAACACAAACTGCTCACATCGAATTTTCCATTGGTACATACTTCGGAGTTGCTGATTTTGATGTAGTACCAATGCAAGCATGTTCTCTATTACTTGGTAGACCTTGGGTATATGATACTGATGCTACACACCATGGTAGGAGCAATAAGTACACATTTATGTATAAAGGAAAGAAAGTTACATTGCTTCCTATGACTCCTGCTGAAATTGTGAAATTTGAACAAGAAAAACGTGCTAGGGACGCACAAAAGAGCAAACAACTTTCTGAAAATCAGCAAGTAGCTAAAACACTTTCGAGGCAACAAAAAGACAAAGTTGTTTCTCCTTCCTCGTCACAAGTTATTAATCTGAAAGGATGTGTCATGCATGCAACTAAAACTAACCTTGCAGTACGTAATTTTCTTGGTCTTACAGGTTTCTACCGGCGTTTTGTGAAAGATTTCAGCACCATAGCCGGTCCTTTACCTGAGTTGACCAAGAAGGGAGTTACTTCTATTTGGGAGCCAGCACAAGAACAAGCTTTGGTCACACTCAAGGATCGCCTTACACGTGCACCTCTACTTCAGCTACCCGACTCCAGTAAGCCTTTTGAGTTAGAATGTGATGCTAGTGATTTTGGAATAGGAGATGTGCTGCTACAAGGAGGTAAACCCGTGACCTATTCTAGTGAGAAATTGCATGGTCCACAGTTGAATTATTCTACCTATGATATGGAATTATATGCCTTAGTGCGTGTGCTTGAAACTTGGCAACATTACCTTTTGCCTAAGGAGTTTATTATACATTCTGATCATGACGCACTAAAATATTTGAGAGGGCAAGCTAAACTGAATCGTAGACATGTTAAATGGGTTGAATTTATTTAATCTTTCCCATACATTGTGAAATACAAGAATGGCAAAGAAAATGTGGTTGCTGATACATTGTCTCGTAGGATTGTTCTTTTATCTCAACTTGATATCAACGTTCCAGATTTGGAAAGTTTGAAAGATTTGTATGTTGTAGATAAAGAATTTGCTGAACCATTCACTAAATGTAATGATGGGAAAGACTGGAAAACATTTCATGTGTATGACGGGTTCTTGTTCCATGCTAACAAGCTATGTGTTCCAGATTCGTCCGTACGTTTGCTGTTGTTGCAGGAATCACATGGCGGTGGATTAATGGAACATTTTGGGAGAGAAAAGACTTTGGCCCTGCTATCCAGTAATTTTTATTGGCTAAAGATGCGGAGAGATGTTGAACGATTTGTGCAGCGTTGTGCCACATACCATAAAGCTAAGTCCAAACTTAACCCATATGGTTTGTATACTCCAGTTCCTGTTTCTAGTGCACCTTGGGAAGATATTAGCATGGACTTTATTGTGGGATTGCCTAGGTCAAAGAGGGGGAGAGACTCCATATTTGTAAGAGTGGATAGGTTTTCTAAAATGGCACACTTTATTCCCTGTCACAAGACCGACGATGCTACACATATTGCTGATTTATTTTTTAGGGAAATTGTGAGATTGCACGGGATGCCTAGAGCCATTGTTTCAGATCATGATGTGAAGTTTATGAGTTACTTTTGGAAGACAATGTGGGCCAAGCTTGGCACAAAATTGCTATTTTCAACAACTTGTCACCAGCAAACTGAAGGTCAAACAGAGGTGGTAAACCGTACACTCTCCATGTTGCTGCGAAAAATGATTAAGAAGAACTTGAAAGAATGGGAGGACTGCCTTCCACATGTTGAATTTGCATACAATAGAGCTGTTCACTCAACAACACAATTGTGCCCGTCTAAAGTGGTGTATGGTTTTAAGCCAATCACACTACTTGATTTGCTGCCACTTCCTTTTCAAGAGAGAGCAAACATGGTGCCTTCCAAGCGTGCAGAGTTTGTGAAAGCTATGCAACTGAAGACCAAGGAAGTTATAGAAAAAAAGGCACGCTATTTTGCTCAAAAGACAAATAAAGGAAGAAAGAAGATGTTTTTCAAACCAGGAGATCTTGTTTGGTTGTACTTGCGCAAGGATCGTTTTCCAGATTTGAGAAAGTTTAAATTGATGCCCCGTGCTGATGATTTAAAACCCTATTTGGGAGCTGACGATGAGCTTGAGTCAAGGACGACTCCAATTCAAGAGGGGGAGGATGGCTAGCACAGGGCGATCATACCAGCCTGGCATGGCCAGTTAGACCGACCAGACACCTGCGGTCAGACCGGCCATGTCAGGCCGGTCAGACCGATGTGTTCTGGCTCGCATGGTAAAATAAAGTCAAGCATCAATTTTTCTTGTGTGAAAAATATACTGTTTTTTAATTTGATAACCAGATGTTTGCTGAGCCAAATCATTTGCTACTGAGTTGACTTCTCTAGACACATGTGAAATCTCAAAATTATCAAAAGTAGCGATTATGTGTAGATATTTATCCAAGTAGCTATTTAGCAAACCATTAAAACATTAAGCATCCTTAGCTACTTGTTGCACTACTAATAGCGAATCACCATATGCATGGACATATTTAACACCCATGGAGCTTAACAATTCAAGTCCTAGCAATAAAACTTTATATTCGGCTTGATTATTGGTACAAGGAAATTCTAACCGGGCTAAGGTCTCGAAACTCATACCACTAGGTAATATGAGCACAACTCCAACACCTTGGCCATTTTTGAAAGACGGACCATCAAAGTAAAGTTTCCATGGTATTACCTCAATCAAAGCAGTATCACCACTCCAATTTACATCTACATGGTGATCAACTATAATATTTGCGACAACTTGGCCTTTCATGGCTTTCAGGGGTTCATAAGCCAAATCGTACTCAATTAAAGCGTAAGCCCACTTTCCGATTCTCTCACTCAGAATCGGTTTTTTCAACATGTACTTTATAACATCAGTTTGACAAGTAACAATACATGTGCTAGATAGAAGATAGTGGCGAAGCTTGGTACATGCATAGTAAAGTGATAAACACAAATGCTCTAAAAACACGTACCTCGTCTCGGCATCCAATAGGCGGTGACTCTAGAATGTGATGATGTACTCCTTTCCCTCCACTTCCTGAGTTAGCACGACTCCTATCACACTATCTTCTGTAGCAACGTACAACCGAAACAGAATCCCAGCCTTCAGCGCTCTTACCACAGGCGGTGATGATAAGCACTCTTTAATTTTCTGAAAAGCACACTGCTGACTTTCCCCCCAAGTGAATTTGACTTCATTCTTTAGCCGAAGTATGGGGACAAAAGCATCGATCATGTCAGACAAGTTAGATATAAAGCAGTGCAAATAATTCACCTTGCCTAGCAACTTTTGCACATCTCTCTTGCATGTCGACGCTTCAAAGTTTTTAATCTTCTCAAGCCTCTTAGGATCAATCTCAATACCTCTCTCATGAATCATGAATCCCAAGAACTTGCCCACCGATAAGCCAAAAGCACACTTGAGTGGGTTCAAATTTAAGCCATACTTGCACATCCTATCAAAAGCATCGTTGATCAACATGTCAGATATCGGCATGGGGTACTCGTCCTTCGGAGTGGCCTTGTTCAAATCCCTAAAATCAATGCATACATGAATCTTGCCACTCCCTTTCTTCTCTACATGCACAATGTTAGCAACCCATTCAGCATACCTGCATGGCCTAATAAACTCAGCCTTGAGTAATCGTTTTATCTCCTCTTTAACTCAGTCATACATGACCGAATTAAAGCGATGAGGGGGCTATTTATAAGGCCTAAACCTGGGTTTAATAGGCAACCAATGCTCCACGAGCTCATGGCTTACTCTGGGCATCTCTCTGTACTCCCATGCGAAACAATCGATGTATGACCAAAGAAACTTTATTACTTCGACCTTTTCATTAGCCTGCAAATTTTGATTTACAAAAGTCGGCCTTGTAATACTACCATCGCCTATATTGTAACGCCCCGATTTAATAAAACCAGGAATTTATTGAAATTCTAGAGAAAATCAATAAATACAAGACGTTCATCACACGACCGCGTACAATACGCCAATCAATCTTGGTTCGTAGACCATATTATTACAAAAGAGTTAAAGAAAAGAGAAACTAATAAAATAAATTCTCTAGATGAACGTCTTCTTCCAGTCTCTTGCCTTGACTGGGTCGCTACTCCAGACCGTCACCCTCCTCGTAGTAGACCGCCTCTGGTGGTGTAAGTCAACGGGGGTGAGTACAATCGTACTCAGCAAGCCACCGGATGCAAATATAATGCAAGGTAATAACATGGAAGGTAGTGGCTTCTTTTGCGGGAAAGCAGATTTGTAAAGCATTTAATGTAAGCAGATCATTAGTACAGAAAATTAAACATGTACATGCATCATCTTCTAACTCGAGGGGTACAGTCAGCCCACCCTCGCTCATCAGTCCTTACATGCCATGAATAACACATCCATTCATTCATAAGTAAACTAACTGCGGGAGGTCACACAACCCGTCCTTGACCGTGGGCTCGGCTTTTCGAAAAGATTTAATACTCTGATCAGAGGTGTACTACTGTACCCACAAGACACTCATTTCCCGCACACCGCAGTGTGTTAAATGACTCCTGTCACGAGAAGCTCGTGCCAAAACCTTCAGCATGGAACAAACCAATTAGGTAACACCCTCTTATAGGTTTCATATGGTTTCCCAGTCACTTCGGGCCACACCATACCCCCCTTGAGCCACGTCGGTACAAGTCACCCGCAGGTTACCCCTTGCCCCCTCCACTATGGTGTTCCAAGTTGGTATGATCCATACCTCTAGTTAGGACTTACCCACTAGACTTGTGGTTAGTACGGAAGTGCTTTGTAACAGATCCCGCAGACCGGTCTTTATAGTGCCCCGGGTGCGACCAACCAACGCCCTAGCTTGCACCCGAAACCCACCATACTTATAACATAGCCAACTCCAACAGAGTCTAGAGACGAGAATAACGGGGAAATACATATAGTAGAATCCAACTATCTACGACTCATTCTCTTATCCTATAGCAGTTGTGTCGGTACATTGGACACTAACTAATATAATATCGTAGAGTGACAAGGAGTTTAGGCTCAATAAGCATGGTGAGAAACCAAGGGTTGGTTTCAGTGTTTGTGATGAGTGATTGACAGGCTTTTAACCTCTGTTTCGAAGGGGTACCTCCGAAGGGGGTTCGGAGGTTGGACCTCCGAAGGGTGTTCGGAGGTGGTTTCACCGAAGGGTGTTCGGTGGGTTGTTTGCTGCAGCTGTTGCAGCGGAGTGTGTTTGTCGGAGGGGTCCGACAGTACACGATGACTGGGTTTGTACCGAAGGCTTCGGTACTTTGGGCGGTACACCGGAGTGTGTGCCGGAGGTTGCTAACCCGGAGAGGTCTCCGAAGTACTAGAAACACTTGTCTGTTTGTCTGTGGTGCGCAGGGACTTCGGAGGTGACGGACGGACGTAGCAGGTGAACCTGGGTCAAGCGGGAGGCTTGATGCCAGGGGAGCAGGGAGCTCCGTCACGGTGGCTGCGAATGGGTCTGGGTCGGTCCTCGGGTCGAGGCGTGCCAGGTGAAGGCAGAGAGTGCGGAGCGTGGCTCCGGCTGAAGGTACTCTGAGACAAAGTCCTCGGAGGTGAGGCACTTCGAAGGTACTCCGAATGGAGTAACTTCGGAGTTGGATGGATCAAGTCCTCTGCGGAGGCAAAGTGTTCGAAGTGTGCTCCAGAGGGAGACATTCGAAGGTACCCGACGAAGGTCTCAGAAGTCGAGGCGCATCGAAGGCATGGCCCGGGTGAGGCTCGTCGAGGAGTGTGCTCGGGGAGAGACACTGCGATGAAGTGCTCATGGAATGCTTCGTGCGGAGGCCTTGGACGAAGGAGGGACTTCGAAGGGTGGTACTCCGAAGGTGGGGCTTCGGAGTGTGGTTGTCTTGAGGTACTTCGGCCATGCATGGCTTCGGTACACGGACTGACGGAGTTCGAGCTGGGAGTAGCTGCGAAGCCGTGGTGGTCCACTCCGGAGGTGTTGGTGCGAAGGCCCAAGGGCTTTGACGGCTTCGGCTCAAAACCGTCACTGTATCGAAGGCTGACTTCGGTGAAGCGAAGGCCATCTGGCTCAAGGCTTCTCACCGAAGCTACCGCACCCCTCGCGTGCGAAGGGGGGCTTTAGAAAGGTCAAAGGCTGCAAGTCTGACAGTGTCTGCTCTGCAAAAAGCTGGCGATGTCCCCTCTGCAAAGGCTGACAGAGAAGCCTCCAATAAAGTTGACTACCTTTTGTACCCCTCAGTTATGTAGAGACAAAACCAATGTAAACCCTAGGGGTAAAGTAGTCAATTCTTTTGGGTGAACTGTGGGCTATAAATATGGGGGCTCAGTAGGTAACATTTAACACTTTGAGCATTTACTGTTGAGCTCCTGTACCAGCCACCACCTCTTTGTATTCATCCAGAGTTCATTTTTATTGTGTTCCTTGTTCAAGCGGCGAAGCCCTGCTTCTGTGTGCTTTTTGCTTGAGCTCGTTTTACATACCTCGCTAGTTGTAGTGCACCGAAGCCTGTCTAGGCGAAGGGTGTTTTGTGCGAAGTGTGTTTTTCAGTGTGCTGTCGCTCTGTGTAACAGGAGGCGAGACCTCGATGCTTACTAGCGAAGCCCTGATCGAAGCCCGCGCTTTTATCGTGTCTGAGTACCTAGCGAAGTCTGTGAGTGTGCGTTTAGACCTTCGGTGTACGAAGCCCAGCACTAGTTGCTGCTGCCAAGTACCTGGTCGAAGTCCACAGAGGGTTGTCCACTCTTGCGAAGGGTGAAGTGCGAAGCCTGCTCGAAGCACTCTGTGTGCGGAGCCTGCACTGACTTGGCAGAGTAGATTTTCGAGGATTGTGAGCGGAGCAAAGTCTTCTTGGCTTCAAACTTTTGCTCCTACGAAGCCTGTGTTCGGAGTTGTCAAAACACCTCCGAACCAGACCTTCGAAGGTAGTGTTCGAAGCCTGTTCCGCAGAAGACAGAACTGAAATAGAAGGCGAGTTTTTAGCCCGAAATTTTATAAGCTCCCATTCACCCCCCCTCTGGTTGCTGTTTTCGGTCCAACAATTGGTATCAGAGCAGGTTAAGATCACCAGTTGACCTTAACCGGTTTTGTGATCTTTTGGCGACATGGATAGAGGCAGTAAAATTCCTCTGTTCGATGGGACAGACTTTGCATACTGGAAGGTGCGCATGGAGGCTTACTTGTTAAGCCAAGGAAATGCAATTTGGGAGATTGTGGACTCACAATACTCCATCCCTGATACTCGCACCACTCAAACAGAAAAAGATCAGTATAATGCCAACTCCAAGGCAAGAAATATACTGTTCATTGGGTTGAGCCGGAGTGAGTTTGATAGGGTGCAACACCTTAGGACTGCTAGGGAGATTTGGACAACACTCACTATCTTTCATGAGGGTTCTACACAGATTAAGGCCAGGCGCCAAAGCACATATAATCAACAGTATCAGCTGTTTGTGCAGGCACCTGGTGAATCTATAGATGCCATGTTTTCTCGCTTTGATGCTATAATGAGTAACTTGCGATCCAACGGGATGCTTGCTTACAATGATCATGATAGGGCTATCAAGCTTCTCTATGCTCTCGACCGTAGCATATGGGAAGTAAAGATATCCAACATTGAAGAGTCTGCAGGTTATGTCACTGTTGGCGTAAAAGATTATGCTAACAGGTTTCTGTAGAAAAGAAACTAACAAACGAAGTGTTTGTGAAGCAAACTATTCTAAGCCTCCGAAAGGATAATAGCTTAGAATAGTTCGAAAGTGTGTATTGAATCACTTGTATTCGGTCCCTATTATAGGGTGAAATGGGGGGTATTTATAGGCCTAAACATTAAGGAAAAGACCTATTTACCCCTCTATTACAACCGACATTAAGGAAACTATTCGGTTTCCTTAATAGGGCTAAAATGGTAAAAGACTAATCTAATAAGAAAGAAGATAAGTCTTCCATCTTAGCTGGCAGAAAAGATCTTGAAGGGCTTTGGTTCGAAGACATACTTCGAACTAGTGTCTGTCTTCAGGCTTCGAACGAGGTTCTGAGTATCTTCGAAGATGATCTTCGGACAATCTTCGAACTGGTTGACTGTCTTTATGCTGCTTTGGCAATAACCCCGAAGATGAGATATTTTCCCCCAACAGTAGCCCCTCGAATACGCTTCTCCGTTGACCTGTAACGTTTTAGGAGAGCAGTATACGCAAGAAAAGTAATCATGCGTAGGGGTTAACAGGTTTATTTTATCTCCGAATTACATGGAGATATATACTTCGAATTGGTTTTTAAAGAGGTTATATTCGAAGTAACTTAGAAGTATCTTTAAAAAGACTAAAATCTTTCCAGACTTAGAAGAAATAGCCGTTAGTCTGTTTCTTCTAACGGAAGTTATACAGTGCGTTATTTTCGGAGGAAAATAACTGGCGAGAATGCGAAAGGGCAGAACTAAAACGGTAACAAATGGAACATTTAGGCTATAAATAGAGAGCCCAAAACTTACCCGATTACCTTTTCACCGCTTTCTCTCAGTCAAAAGCTTTGTGAGCCCCTTGAGTTCTTGAGCCCTGGCTTTTGAGTTCTTGAGCTTTAGCCTCCATTTCTTCGAAGTAATCGAGCGATCGTAATGGTGAAGACCAAGGGATCTGCGCCTCTTTCGGCTTTGGCTCGGCAACAGGCAGCCGCAGCGGCAGCAGCGGCAACATTGGCGGCGGCACCCTCGATGCAAGCGGCAACATCCATGGCGGCAGGCGGGAGAAATCCCCAAATCGCCGATGACCAAGGTCTGTGCCCTCCATCGACCAAATATTTAGATCAGTCCTTCGAGTTAGGGCCTTCGACCTGCAAAAGAGAGTCCTTGACAATCGCAGTAGGAGGGAATATTGGTGCGGGAGTTATGATTCGGAAACCGGGGAAAGAAGTGATTCCAGTGCCAAGACCCGGAGAAGTAGTAGTGTTTGAAGCCTTTTTCGAAGCAGGCTTGGGTCTCCCTGCAGTGGACTTTTTGGCGGAGGTACTCGACCTGTTCCATGTAACTCTCCCCCAACTATCTCCGAATGCGGTAGCTAGATTAGCTATTTTTGAGTGGGCCTTAAGAGCCGAAGGATGTGAAGGAAGGGCTGAAATCTTCGCTGCGTTACATAGAGCAACCTGTCAGCCGAAAACCTTCGTAACTCCCGGAGGTGAAAAGGTAGTAATATCTTTTGGCAGTATCAACTTTAGACTTCGGGATGAGTATGCCCTTCGCTTTCCTGCTAAAGCTATCAACGCCAGATGGTACACCGATTGGATTCTGAAATGGTTCTATGCCGAAGTTGGGGCAAGCAATCCTCTGGCCGGACCCCTTAAAGAAATCCAATTCCGAAAGGAAGCTTTGGTGCGTCCCGACGAAGGCCAATTCGAAGCCCGTCTGAACTTGCTTGAAAAAGTTAGCCGAAGGCTCAGTATGCGAGACTTGGCTGAAGAATTCATCGGTCTTCAAATTCCTCCACTGATGGCCAACTGGCCTATCATCTTCGAAGATGACTCCGAAGGCGGTCTTCGCAAAATTAACTTGACTTCAAGTCCTACAGGTAACTTCGAAAACAACATGCATTAAACATATTTACTTCGAAGAAAAAACTGACTTGAATTATTTATTTTGCAGTTTCTTCAGCCCCTGTTACTTCAGAACAGATTATAAGGGCTTCGGAAAAAAATCTTGGGTGCTCCAACTCCGACTGAGAAAGAGTGGAGAATTAAACTAGTTGGGAGTTGGGAGAGATTTAACAGAGTATGGGGAATGCTGAAACTCACTCCTCCCCCTCTGATGGATTGGGCGCCTTTGGAGAAAGGGCCTCAGAAAAGGAAAGCCGAAGCTGGAACTTCAAGTTCAGCAAAAACTCTGGTGAAGAGGGTGGCTCGGAAGCCGAAGAACCTCGCACCTTTAGATCCTGTACCTTCGAACTCAAGAGCTTCGGTTTCCGATTCCCAAGAAGAAACGGGGAGGTTACTTGTGCACCTGATGGAAGAGAATGAAACTCAAAGGGCCGCACAAGCTGAAGTACCTGCGAACGTACCGGAATCCGGAGAAAATGTTGATCAACCAAGGACTTCGGTAGTTCAAGAAGATGTAACTCAGGACGGAGTTCCTGTGAATGAAGGTGAGGTCAAAGTCACTATGGCTTCGATTCCCGAAGAAGCAACGAGGACTGCCCAGGACGATGCTCCTGCAGTCCAAGATTTAACGGCTGATTCGGAAGAAGAATTAGCCTTCGATCCACCAAACAGTCCAACGATGACTCCTCCGCAAAATGCCGAAGGTAGACTTCGAATAACTTTTTGTATTTATTTGAGTATTTATACTATGTATAATACTTTTCATTATTTTACAGAGCCCACTTCTATGGAAGAAGTCCATCAGGAGGAAATAATTCCTGGGCCTTCGATGACTTCGGAGCCAGCCCCGAGAGTTACTCAAAAGGGACCTGGAAGAGGCAAAAGACAAATAGAGCCCCTGCCTGCTATAAGCTCCGAATCAACTCCGTCTGATTCAACAGACGAAAGCCAATCTTCCAGGGAGGTTCAAACTCCAGTGGCTCCGAAGACCGTAGGCCAAAGCTCCGGTCCTTCGTTGAACGAAGATGACCAAGAGGCAATAAGCATGCTCCCCTTGCTGGCTCCTTTCTTAGGGCAAACAACTGGTCTTCGGACTTTGCTCGAACCTTTGGATCGAGCTAGCCGTGACATAGGGGAGACCAAATTAGTGGCCATCCTGAGCAAGGCTGACAGGACGGAGCTTAATGCCGTTATTGAACGTACGGCCTACCAGGTACGAAGTAACTGCGAAATATTATAGAATTTATCTTCGAATAAATATTTACTTTGGTTTTTATTTTGACAGCAAACTGTCTTGGCCCGAGCTGCAAGTCTATGCAATGACAAAGAAATCGCTCGGCTTCGGGAAGAAAATAGCACTCTTCAAAGGAATTTTAACATCTCTGAAAGTCGAGTGACTCAAATGGACAATATATATTAACAGAGCGAAGGGCCAGGCAAAGCTTGGAAGCTGCAAAGAAAGAACTCGAAGCGGAAAGGATTGTGCTTCGAGCAGAGGTTGAAAAACTGCGGGCGGAGCATGCTACTGCAGGGTCTAGGCTCGTCCGACTCGAAGAGGAAGCTAGCCAACTGTTGACCCAGAAAAACACTTTGACCACTGAGAATGCTAGGCTTTCTGGGGTTTTGGACAAAGTTACTTTGACAAAGGATGCGCTGAACGAAGATAAGTTGAAGTCTGAGAAGGTGGCTGCGGAGGTATGAATCAGTTGTTAGATGTCCTGGAGTACTTCGGTACTACCGGAACTCTCCCTTCTGATGATAACATCAGCCTTCTGCGCCGGTTGAAAAGAATCCAAGGGGTGGCGAAGCAGATGAAGACGACGGGCATTAGATACGGAGAACTCTCCGGACAAGTGTCTGCTGTTGGTCTACTTCGCTATTACGAGGATTTGGGCCGATCAATAACTCCGGACGCAGGTAGAGGTCCAATCACCTTCGACGACGACCGACTTCTCAAACCTTCCGAAGGTGTAGCTGCTGCTTGGCGAGCCTTCCAAACTTCGTGGAGAGCCGAAGGTCGTTCTGCGATCAAGGCTTGGATTGATGAAGGTCAACGCCAGAAGCAAGTTCGGAGCCAAGCTTCGAGCAGTCAACCTCCTTCGAACCCGCAGGTTTAGGAATATTTTAGGATTTCTAACCATGTAAAGCTTTATGCTTGTAAACATTTATCAATGAAAGTCTTGTTTGTCATATTTTTAGGCTTTGCCTCTTATGGAAGATATCGAAGTGTTAGAGCTTAACAACGAACTTCGTTCATTGTGGAACACCTTCGAACTTCTAAAGAGTTATAAGCGTCCTCGATTTCTTATTCCTCGAAATGGCTCCGGCGTAATTGCGCCTGAAGTAATCAAAGACGTATTGTCTTATATTAAAGAGGAAGATAAAGAGAATGACGCAAACACCTCGTCTTTTGAAGACACTAATTGGTCCGAAGACGAAGGTGAAGCCCAAAATAAAAGATCTGAAGATCTTAGAAGCTGGGAAAGAAGCCCCGAGCGGCTTCGAACTTGGGCCGAGCTTCAACAAGAGCAGAAGGATTTTAGAGCTTCGAAGGGGAGGAAGAGAGTTAAACGTAAAGTTCTTAGAACTTCCGATGTTGGAACTAGTCGTTCCACCCCTAGCTCTCGGGACCGAAGAGGTCTCCGATTCCTTCTTGGTATAGATACCAATTTTTCATAATGTAATCTGTAAATACATTTATTTCAATAATGAATGCCGATTTAAAATTGTCTCCATATTTACTAGCCCCTCTTTGGGTATAAGCAACTTCGAACTGTATTCAAAGATGGTTATGCGCAAAGAAAAAACTTCGGAGTACAATTTTTTGGGGGTTCGGAGCCCCTCTGTCATTTAAAGATCTTTTGAAATCTTATGAAATGTCTTCGACTTTTTGTAGTCAGAAGAATGGTAACTTGGTACCTTTGTTTTACGAAAGAAATCAATTAAGATAACTTTCAGGACACTTTAGTGTCTTAAGAAATTTGTCACTTTGGACTTATATGAACAGACATTCGAAGCTCATGGCTCAAATGTTGTTTTGCTTTAGCCACCTTCGGCTATTTGTGCAGAAGTCTACCAGCCAATGGCTTGGACTTCGCAGAATTTGGCCACCTTCGGCTCTTTTTACGGATGTCTACCAGCCAATGGCTAGGACTCCGTATGATTGTAGCCACCTTCGGCTATTTTTGCAGAAGTCTACCAGCCAATGGCTTGGACTTCGCAGAATTTGGCCACCTTCGGCTCTTTTTACGGATGTCTACCAGCCAATGGCTTGGACTCCGTATGATTGTAGCCACCTTCGGCTATTTTTGCAGAAGTCTACCAGCCAATGGCTTGGACTTCGCAGAATTTGGCCACCTTCAGCTCTTTTTACGGATGTCTGCAAGCTGCAGCTTGGACTCCGCAGATTTTGGCCACCTTCGGCTCTTTTTACGGAAGTCTACCAGCCAATGGCTTGGACTCCGTAGAATGTGGTATTGGCTCTTTTACGGATGCCTACAAGCCGTGACTTGGGCTCCGGATGGATTTCAGCCACCACACCGGAGGCTTCGACTTTATGGGTACGAAGTCCGGAAATACAGCCCAGCTTAAAGACACTTCCCTCTCAGTCGACCCCATGGTTCCAGCGCGTCCGCTCGGGAAGCTGGGAGTGTATGAGGGGAAGGCAACTATCAGGGTGTATGCTTTATTAATTTAGAGGTGATTACAAGCGAATTACAAGGAGCCCTTATGCGAAGTATCGCTTTAGGTGCTCCGCATGCCAAGTATGTGCTAACTCTTCACCTTCTAAATTAGCTAATTCAAATGAACCAGGGCGTCCGGAGCGGACAATTAGATATGGACCTTCCCATTTATTGCCTAACTTCCCTGGTGCTATAATGCTTCGTAGAACAAGATGACCCGGCCTTAACTCGCTGAGCTTAACCTTCGGGTCATACCAAGTCTTCGTCTGTTGATGATACTTTGATAAATTAGCTACAGCCCGAAGTCTTGTTTCTTCTGACAAATCTAACGAAGCTTGTCTTTCTTCTTCGATGTCCGGTTCGGTGCTGCGAAATGACCCCCTTTGAGCTCCGTTGGAGTCATAGCTTCATCTCCGAATAGTAGTCTGAACGGAGTAAAACCTGTGGACCTTGTTTGTGTAGTTCGAATGGACCATAGAATCTCCGGAAGCTCTTCGGTCCACAGTCCCTTTGATAATCCTACTATTCTTCGATTTAGCCCTGATAAAATATTTCCATTGGCTCGCTCTACGGCTCCATTTGACTGAGGATGTCTCACTGCAACAAAACATAGTTGAATGCCTAGGTCTTCGCAAAACTTCCTGAAGGGTTCTGCGTCGAACTGTGTTCCATTATCAACTGTGAGATATCTAGGCACTCCGAACCGGCAAATAATGTTCTCCAGAAGAATTTCTGTACATTG
>JAAALK010000289.1:52377441-52482674 GCA_019279435.1 Zizania palustris
ATCATTTCTCAGAGATCACAATGAGAAGGGTGATATTGAACTTCAATATGTTGATACCCAACACCAGCTTGCCGACATTTTTACAAAACCCCTCGATGCTTCTCGATTTGCTTACTTGCGTGGGGAACTTGGTATTTGTCATCCTTACGGCATTTTGTGAGGGGGAGCTGCCTTCAATTGTATTGCATATGCTCATTATGTGTGAAATTGCATTTACATCTTTTGCACTTATATGCCTGCTTATAATTCATGAAATCGTGTCAGCTCAACTCTTTTTAATTCATCTGAAACATTCATGTGCATGTTGTTTTCTTTTCAAAATCAAATCGTGCTCACTGCTTAGTCTTGAATCTAGCATGTTTAGGCAGGACTGCTTTAGCTATCTTTTATCTGCTTGATAGCAAGACACATTTCTTTGGATGCTAAAAATTTGCAACTTGAAAAATTGTTCTACCTTTTCATGGATATTCATAAAGTGCCAAACAATTGGTTTACTTAGTTAACATCAAAACTCCATGATTTGCATGCTTCAAGTTAAAAGATCCAGGTGGGTTTGTTTGTCGCACTACCCTGTTCTAGACTGCTCACCATTGCACATTGGTCTGAACTGGAATAGCGTAGTGTATGCCAAAATCATTGCTTTAAGCTTCTAATGGCTTTCATGCCTAGGCTTGGCCTGATTGGAAAGTATAAGGTGGACAAACAAATAACCCCTGGCACTAAGAAAAGAACAACACAATTCATTGATCCTCAAGTTTGCTTTTCATGCTCCATTTGAACTGGACTTGTCTGTCTAGAGTAGAAATTGACTAGCATTGCGCAGTACCTGCTTTTACTTGTCTAGTTTCCTTGACTAAGTGGTGATGCTTTTATTTTTAAAAAAATGATCAAATCACATGCTTCATCATGTTTTTAGAGAATGTTAATTTGAACTGAGCCCATGATCATTGGTGTTATTGTTGGCATATTTTTGCTTTATATGTCTTTGCAATTCTGCTCATTTCCAAGCAATGCATCTTTTCATGCTCCTTGATGTTTGCATTGCCAAAGGGGGAGAAATTGCTACGTTCTCTGCTAAAGGGGGAGAAATTTTTGAGCTGGAGAGAAAGTTGGGTTCTCTGTTACCAAAGGGGGAAAATTAACTCAGGGGGAGTTTTTATCTTGAAAAAGGGGAGATTTGCCGAAGGGTCTTTTACTCTTTTGAAAAGGAGGAGGAAAATTCTTTTATCAAGTGACATGATTTGGCTCGTTTCTGAGTTTTTATGGTCACTTGTGTGCTGAAATTTTTTAAATTTTCTTGAACTTGAATTTGGTTGTCAATGCACTCATCAAGGGGGAGATTGAGAAACCAAGGGTTGGTTTCAGTGTTTGTGATGAGTGATTGACAGGCTTTTAACCTCTGTTTCGAAGGGGTACCTCTGAAGGGGGTTCGGAGGTTGGACCTCCGAAGGGTGTTCGGAGGTGGTTTCACCGAAGGGTGTTCGGTGGGTTGTTTGCTGCAGCTGTTGCAGCGGAGTGTGTTTGTCAGAGGGGTCCGACAGTACACGATGACTGGGTTTGTACCGAAGGCTTCGGTACTTTGGGCGGTACACCGGAGTGTGTGCCGGAGGTTGCTAACCCGGAGAGGTCTCCGGAGTACTAGAAACACTTGTCTGTTTGTCTGTGGTGCGCAGGGACTTCGGAGGCGACGGACAGACGTAGCAGGTGAACCTGGGTCAAGCGGGAGGCTTGATGCCAGGGGAGCAGGGAGCTCCGTCACGGTGGCTGCGAAGGGGTCTGGGTCGGTCCTCGGGTCGAGGCGTGCCAGGTGAAGGCAGAGAGTGCGGAGCGTGGCTCCGGCTGAAGGTACTCCGAGACAAAGTCCTCGGAGGTGAGGCACTTCGAAGGTACTCCGAATGGAGTAACTTCAGAGTTGGATGGATCAAGTCCTCTGCGGAGGCAAAGTGTTCGAAGTGTGCTCCAGAGGGAGACATTCGAAGGTACCCGACGAAGGTCTCAGAAGTCGAGGCGCATCGAAGGCATGGTCCGGGTGAGGCTCGTCGAGGAGTGTGCTCGGGGAGAGACACTGCGACGAAGTGCTCATGGAATGCTTTGTGCGGAGGCCTTGGACGAAGGAGGGACTTCGAAGGGTGGTACTCCGAAGGTGGGGCTTCGGAGTGTGTTTATCTTGAGGTACTTAGGCCATTCATGGCTTCGGTACACGGACTGACGGAGTTCGAGCTGGGAGTAGCTGCGAAGCCGTGGTGGTCCACTCCGGAGGTGTTGGTGCGAAGGCCCAAGGGCTTTGACGGCTTCGGCCCAAAATCGTCACTGTATCGAAGGCTGACTTCGGTGAAGCGAAGGCCATCTGGCTCAAGGCTTCTCACCGAAGCTACCGTACCCCTCGCGTGCGAAGGGGGGCTTCAGAAAGGTCAAAGGCTGCAAGTCTGACAGTGTCTGCTCTGCAAAAAGCTGGCGCTGTCCCCTCTGCAAAGGCTGACAGAGAAGCCTCTAATAAAGTTGACTACCTTTTGTACCCCTCAGTTATGTAGAGACAAAACCAATGTAAACCCTAGGGGTAAAGTAGTCAATTCCTTTGGGTGAACTGTGGGCTATAAATATGGGGGCTCGGTAGGTAACATTTAACACTTTGAGCATTTACTGTTGAGCTCCTGTACCAGCCACCACCTCTCTGTATTCATCCAGAGTTCATTTTTATTGTGTTCCTTGTTCAAGCGGCGAAGCCCTGCTTCCGTGTGCTTTTTGCTTGAGCTCGTTTTACATACCTCGCTAGTTGTAGTGCACCGAAGCCTGTCTAGGCGAAGGGTGTTTTGTGCGAAGTGTGTTTTTCAGTGTGCTGTCGCTCTGTGTAACAGGAGGCGAGACCTCGATGCTTACTAGCGAAGCTCTGATCGAAGCCCACGCTTTTATCGTGTCTGAGTACCTAGCGAAGTCTGTGAGTGTGCGTTTAGACCTTCGGTGTAGGAAGCCCAGCACCAGTTGCTGCTGCCAAGTACCTGGTCGAAGTCCACAGAGGTTTGTCCACTCTTGCGAAGGGTGAAGTGCGAAGCCTGCTCGAAGCACTCTGTGTGCGGAGCCTGCACTGACTTGGCAGAGTAGATTTTCGAGGATTGTGAGCGGAGCGAAGTCTTCTTGGCTTCGAACTTTTGCTCCTACGAAGCCTGTGTTCGGAGTTGTCAAAACACCTCCGAACCAGACCTTCGAAGGTAGTGTTCGAAGCCTGTTCCGCAGAAGATAGAACTGAAACAGAAGGCTAGTTTTTAGCCCGAAATTTTATAAGCTCCCATTCACCCCCTCTCTGGTCGCCGTTTTCGGTCCAACACATGTTTAGGGCTTGTGATGGAACTAATGCAATATTTAATTCCTATGAGTTTTAGCGATAATTATGAAAAACTTGGATCGAATATGATCAACTTGGGGTTTGTGACTTGCCTTGATCCGCGAATGGTGAAGGTGGAACCTCGGGGTAAAACTCCGGATCTTCGACGGCGTCGTAGTCTTCCGATATGGAAAAGTAAATACGACATTCAATAAACAATCCAAAAATCAACCATACAAGCATACATGTTTTTATTGGATTAAATAAAGGAGATAGAGTCTTAAATTCTATGAAATTATTACCTATTCATTTAAGATTAATTTTTAAAGAGGTTTCTGAATTTTATAAATTGATATAAGTATTCACCCTAAGGGGTTTTTATTTTCCCAATTAAAAGTGAATTAAAATGTACAAATTAACCCTACTATGTTTAGTGTATTAAAATAGTGAAAATAAGTTATTATGTCATCTGAAATTCATATATAAATTTTTAAGGGTTTTTCTGAATTATTTAATGAAATAGGAATTTAATCCTAAAGGGGATTTTGCTTTATTATTTAATAAGAATATTTTGTGCAAAATAAGCATACTGTTTTTATTGCATAAAAGTGTAGAGTATAAAAAGACAAATTTTCCAGAATTGAAATGGTCAAATTTGGAGTTAAATTGAGATAGTTTTGAATTGTCAAAGTTTAATCTTATTTTCTGAATTTTATTTTAAACTAAAAATAGGCTTGGGTCCACGGTGAGCCAGGCCCACCATGGACCCGCGCACTATGCGCGTGGTCCGTCCTGATCTAGACCGTTGGATATGGATCCAGCGGCCAGATGCGAGGCAGGGTGCTTAAGTGGGGATCAATGGCCGTGAGGCCTCGGTACCCTTTTGACTGAGTGGACGACCGAGATTAAACCCGGGTGGGTTATAATCTTAACCGTCCACCTCAGATCGAACGGCTCAGAGCCTGTCCGGCACGCGCGTGGCATGGGGGAAGCTGAGGGCTTCGTCCCCAGCGTCGACCGAGCGACGGCGAGCGGCGCACGGTGGCAGCGATGGCCTACGGCCCTAGGCGTCGGCTAAAATGGATAGAGGGGAGGGAGGGGATTACGGTGGTATCGACAATGACGATGGCGGAGAAGAGGTGGCGATCGGCGATGAGCGATGGCGGAGGGGTCCTTCGGGTTCACCGGTAGCGACGGGCTCTGACGGTGATCCGGCCCAACGGAGGTGGGGCCGGGGTAGAGGGCGGAATGGAGGTCCTGTCGGTGCTGTTGGTGAGGGCGGCGGTGGCTCGGAGCGCCAGTGAGGGCTTGCCAGAGTGGGAGCAGAGGGAAAATCGAAAAGAAGGGGTGGCGGCCTTCGGGATTGCATGGACTTGGGCTCTGGCGGCGTGGCGTAGTGAGGCAACGGCGATGGCCTTTTAAAGGGGTCATCGATGGTGGATGGAAGGCGATAGAGGGAAACCAAGGGGAGGTTTCCAAAACCTCTCTGGCGAGGTTCCAAATGCATGGATCGACTTCCAAAGGGATGAAAACACGTCGGATTTGGGTGGAAGGGGATTGCCGGTGGCCAGGGAAGGTGATCCCTCGTCCAAAATGGCGAATCCGGGTGGCCGGCGGCGGATTAAGGGAGGGGATCGACAGATTTTTGGAAAGGGAAAAGTTTCCTTTGGGGAAGAAGATGCTGACATGTGGGGGCGACATGTCAGTGGGCGAAGGCAAAGGCGAACGTGCCGACAGGCAGGCTAGGCTTGGCAGTGGCTGAGGGGTACGGGGCAGAGACTGACGGGCGGTCCAGGCGGTGAGCGCGCCCGCAGGAGAGAGGGGGCAGGGCGCCGACAAGCGGGCCTGGGGCGTCAGCGGTGGAAGGGCGAGAGGGGGAGCGCCTACAGGGTGACCCCACCTGCGGGCTTCGGACTGTGCTGGGCCGAGGGAATTGGGGGTTGCGGCCCACTAGCAAAATAAATGCATTTTCTATTTAATTTAATTCCAGAAATTCATATATTCTTTTAGGACTTGAAGCACTGTTGGTAAAATTTTATAAAAATTCCTAAAATATTTCTTGGCTTATAGATTCCACCATAAATTTTTCAGGTTCAAATTTGAAATATTTCTCCCTGTTTTGCTTTAATTATGTTCTTTTAACCTTTACTCTAAATAATTACTTCATTTTAAATTCAGAAAATTTATTTCCCTCATTTTTATTTTATTTTTAAATTTGGGCTGTTACATATATCGACCTCTTCTAGAGGGTCGGCCGATGCAAAACCTTGACCTAACTTTTCTACTTCGCTAAAATCTTCAGTGGCTTCGACAATACCATCTTTAGAAGACCGATATTGCTCTACATGAGATTTTAGCCAGTCAAGATTACTTTTACTAGACATGACTACTAATTTAGAGACAGTCGAGCTACACCAGCTGGCTTTACAGACACTAGAACAAAACATCCCTCAGACACGCAACATGAGCGGTGTCTGAGAGATCTCTACTTTACAAGCTGAGAAACCAAGTTGAGATGTGCCTTGGTTTCAAGTCTATGATGAGTGATTGACAAGTTTCCTTCTAGATGAAGGGGTCCCTTCAAAGGGGTTCGGAGGTGTTTTACCAAGAGGCTCGGTACTTTGGGCGGTACACCGGATTGTGTACCGTAGGTTGTTTACCCAGAGAGGTCTCTGGGGTACTAGAAACACTTGTCTGCTTGTCGGTGGTGTGCAGGGACTTCAGAAGTGATCAGACGATTCGCAGCAGGTGAACCTGGGTCAAGCAGGAGGCTTGATGCCAAGCGAGTAGGGAGCTCGGTCATAGAGGCTAGGTGGGGTTGAGGTCGGTCCTCAGGTCAAGGTGCGCTAGACGAAGGTAGAAAGTGTGGAGGGTTACTCTGTCTGAAGGTACCCTGAGGCAAAGTCCTCGGAGGCGAGGCACTTCGAAGGGTGACTCCAAAGGAGTGACTTCGAAGGAAGGTGAACGAAGTCCTTAGGAATGAGGCAAGGCTCCCAAGTGTGCTCCGATTGGAGATACTTGGAAGGACACCTACGAAGGAGTGCTTATGGAGGTGATTCATGAGGAGGCCTTGGACGGAGGGACTTCGAAGGTGGGGCTTCAGAGTGTGGATGACGAAGTACTTCAGCCATGCATCGCTTTGGTACACGGACTGACAGAGTTTGAGCTGGGAGTAGCCGCGAAGCCATGGTGGCCCACTCCGGAGGTGATGGCATGAAGACTCAAAGGCTTTGACAGCTTCGGCTCAAAACCATCAATGTATCAAAGATTGACTTCGGTGAAGCGAACGCCTTCGGGTTCGAAGCGTGTCACCGAATTCTCTACACACCTCGTGTGCGAAGGGGGCTCCGGAAGATTCCACTTTGCAAAAGCTGATCGTGTCCGCTCTGCAAAAGTCGATACTATCTCCTCTACGAAGCTGACAAAAGGGGATTCCAATAAAGTAGACTACCATCTGTACCACCGTATTTGGTAGAGACAAAATCACTGTAAACCTTAGGGGTATTGTAGTCTATTCGCAAGTCAGAGTAGTGCCTATAAAAGGAGAGGCAGGCTAGGGGCTATGGTAACACTAGGAACTCCATTTTAGAACCTTTTGTTTTCCCTGTAGCTTTGGCCAGCCGCCATGAAGTGTTCGCTGTACTTGTGAGTTTTGTGTTCCCTGTTCTAGCAATGAAATTTCCATTCTATTTTCAATCTATTGCTTGAACTTGTATTTTTGCTTTGCACTGCATGAGTTAAGTTTTCCGCCCTTCACTGCGTTCTGTGCCATCCAGAGTTTTTGCTCTGTTTCATTTCCAACAAAGTGTGTGTGTCTCCTGTACGTGCGATTTCTGAGAGTAACATTTGTGTGTGTTCTGTAGCGCCCCGATTTATCAAAATCGAGACATTATTGAATTTCCATAGAAAAACAATAATACAAGAGGTTCATCATGCGACAACGTACATACGATAAAATCCATGGTACGCAGACCATATTTATTACAACATTGTTTTAATAAAAACGATAATAATAAAGGTAAACAGCGGCATGACGAACGTCTTCTTCAGGATCTTTCTTCTCGACTGGGTCGCTACTCCAGACCGTCTTCAAGATAAGCATCCTCTGTGGGGTCCAACGGGTATGAGTACAAAAAGTACTCAACAAGCCACCGCAAATGCAAATAATAATGCAGGATAATAAACAAGGAAGGATAAAGGCTAACAATGCGGAATGAAGCAGTTGCAGTTGTGGCATTTAGTGTAATCATATTTTAATCATGCGGAAAGTAAATATGAACATCATCAACATCAACTAACTCGAGGAGTACGTTTTACCTCCTCGCACAACAGTCCTTACATGTCAATCCATCATGCACATTCATATTCAAAGTAAACTAACTGGGGGATGTCACGCAACCCGCCCTTGACCGTGGGCTCGGCTTTTCGAAAAGATTTAAGACTCTGATCAGAGATGTACTACTGTACCCACAAGGCACGCACTCATCTCAACGAGATGACCCATTTCACGGGAACTCGTGCCAAAACCTCAATATGAGATGTTCCAAGCGATAACCACCCGCTCTAGGTTTCGCCGGCGCGCCGGGCCGCATCCCGGCTAACGTCGCACCCCCTTTTGCGCCACATTGGTACAAGTCACCCGCAGGTGCAACTTGACCCATCTCCAAATGGTGGCCTCGGTTTGGAACAACCCATACCTTAGTTAGGACTTACCCACTAGACTTGTGGTTAGTACGTAAGTGTATTGCAACGGATCCCTCAGACCGGTCCTTATAGTGCCCCGGGTGCGACTGACCAATGCCCTAGCTTGCACCCGGAACCCACCATGCATACACTCACAACCATGACTCATCACCAACAGAATTTCCAAAGATAAGAAGTAACGGGATCATATAATAGAACCATTTCACTACGACTCATTTTTATCCTAAAGCGGCCGTGCCAATACATTGGACACTAGCTAATATCATTGATCATATGGTGACAAGGAGGTTAGGCGAGATAGCATGGCTTGGGTTGCACATCAAGGTCGGGGGATCCTAAATAAATATAATGTAAGGGTTCATTTGACTAATGCATATACATAACCTATGTGTTTTAGCGATAGTCAATTCAGACATGGGTTCAATATGCTCAAAAGAATAGTTTGGTGACTTGCCTTGTTCAGCAAAGGGAGAGGGAGGGACTTCCGGGAAGTAGTCCGGCTCCTCGGCGGCGTCGTAGTCTTTTTAATATAAAGTAGAATAAAAAGAACACAACATCCAATCAAACAGTATAACATTACATTATAAACACCTAAACTAAAGTTGGTTTGATTGTAAATAAAATAAATTCAATGGTTAAAGTTCTGAAATGTATTTCTCCATTAATTTAAAATGAATCTAAATGAATTATTGTCTTTCATAAAAGGATTTTTAAGTGTGTATAATACTACCTTAAGTTTTCTAACCAATTTAACATAAATGATTCAGAGAAAACTCAGTGGTTCTAGTGTTTAAACAGAAAGGAATAATTATATAAATTTTCTGGAGTTTAAATATTTAAATTTGCATTTTAATCCTAAGGGCATTTGAATACTTATTTAAATAAACATGAAAATGTCAAAGTAAACCTACCGTTTTTATTGCATAAATATGTAGAGAATAATTTTATGAATTTTCTGAAATTGGAATGGTAATTTTTAGAGTTCAAATGCGTTAGATATGAATTTTACAAGTTTAAAAGCATTTCTGGAATTTATTTTCAAATTTTAAACCTCTCGGGTCCACGGTGAGCCAGGCCCACGGTGAACCCGCGCACTATGTGCGTGCGCCGGGTCGATCTGGACCGTCGGATCCAGATCCGACGCGCGAGGGCGAGGCGGGACGCGTAAGTGACAACGGACGGCCAGGATTAAAACGTGCGAAGGGGTACCACGTGGACGCACGAGATCGCGCGTCGGGTTAAATGGGAATCGACGCGCGAGATTAAAACGTAACGCTTTGACCAGATCCGACGGTGCGGATTAGATCGCGTACGTGGGTTCACGCGCGTCGCCCGATCGCGATCGTGCGGCCAGGATTTAATCCGGCACGACACGCGCTAAGGGGGGTTATACCCCCCTTCGTCTCCGGCGACGGTGGGGTTCGGGTGCGGCGGCGACGGCGCCTACGAGGGGGCTAGGCCCTAGCTCTATGCGAAAACGGAAAGAGGAGGCCAAGGCGGTCACGAAGGTACCTTAGTTGGCGAAGGAGGACGGCTGACGGCGGCCGGCGGCGAGGGTAGACGCGAAGGGCTTCTCGGGTACTCGACGGTGGAGGGGATCCAGCGATCTCCTTGGCCAGCGAAGGTGTGGCCGAGGTGGGGGTGGTCCTTGCGGTTGCAGAGGTGCGGTCGACGAGGACGGAGGAGTACTCCGGCGACGGCGGTCGACGGCTGGAGAACAGGAGGCGGTGTGGCGCTAAAAGCCGGGTGGTGGGCGCTCTGTGTGTTCTCGCAAGGCGTAGGCGTGGGGGTGAAATGCGGGTGACCGGGGGGTTTAAATAGGACCACCGGCGGGGGCAGGGGGGGCGTAATCGACGGTGGACGGGGATAAATGTGCCATGACGCCGGCGAGCTCGGGTTGACGTGGTTCAACGCACCTGGACGTGAATCGGGCGGGATTAATAGGGGGAAACGACCGGCGCGGTGAGGGGAATTCAATGCACGCGTCGGATTAAAGGGAGGGGGCCGGCGAGGGCGGATCCTAGGCGGAGTTAGGGTTTCGGCCGGCGAGGGGGGGGATCCGGGGCGGATCTCGCGGGGACGAAGGTCCTGACAAGCGGGGGCCACGGGCCAGTGAGCGCGGGCGAGCGAGGGTGGCAACTGACGGGTGGGGCCGGGTTGTCAGGTTCGCGCGCGAGGGGAGGGATTCGGCGCCGACAGGTGGGACCGGGTTGTCAGTCTAAGGCGAGCGCGGTAACGGGCTGGGCCGGGCGGGAGAGAGAGAAGGGAGGGGGAGGAGCCCATTACTGTTCTATTACTTTTCTGAATAAAAATAATTCCAGAAAATAGATTAAAATATTAGGGCTATTTCCAAGGCTGGTAAAAATTTATAAAAATTCTCAAAATTATATTTTGGTCTTAGGATCATATACAAAAAGTTTCACCTCCTAATTTGGTCATCTACTCTATGTTGTAGTTCAAAAGGGTATAAAAGGGATTTAAAAGTATTTTCTGAAATAAAAATTCCCAGAAATTGAATTTAATAATATTTTTATTGGTTTGAAAATTTGGGGTGTTACAAACCTATCCCCCTTACAAGAATCTCGTCCTCGAGATTGGAACGCTACTCAAATAGCTCGGGGTATTGGGCTTTCAGCTCGTCTTCTTTTTCCCAGGTGGCTTCTTCGGTAGGATGGTTGTTCCATTGGACTTTGCAGAAGCGGACGACGCGACTTCTGGTTACTCTCTCCTTGGTTTCCAAGATCTTGACGGGTCTCTCTATGTAGGTCAAATCTTCTTGGACATTAAGCTGCTGAAGGTCGGCTTGCTCGGTGGGTACACGGAGGCACTTCTTCAGCTGTGAGACATGGAACACATCATGAACGCCTGCCAAGGATGGAGGCAGTTCAAGTTGATATGCCACTTCTCCTTGTCGACGGAGGATCTGGAAAGGTCCGACGTAGCGGGGTGCTAGTTTGCCTTTCATGTTGAACCTTTGAGTGCCACGGAGGGGAGTGACCCGGAGGTAGACATAATCGCCCTCCTCAAAGGCTAGATCTCTTCGACGGTTATCGGCGTAGCTCTTCTGCCTGGATTGGGCTGCCTTCAGTCGGTCTCTTATGATCTTAACTTTCTCTTCAGCTTCTCTCAATAAGTCAGTCCCAAACAGTTGTGATTCTCCAGTTTGATCCCAGAGCAACGGTGTTCTGCACTTACGCCCATAGAGTGCTTCGAACTGGGACATTTGCAGGCTGGCTTGATAGCTGTTGTTGTAGGAGAACTCTGCGTAAGGTAAGTTCTTGTCCCACATTCCGCCAAAGTCTAGAGCACAAGCTCTAAGCATATCCTCCAATATCTGGTTGACCCTTTCGGTTTGACCGTCGGTCTGTGGATGATAGGCGGTGCTAAAGTTCAGCCGGGTGCCGAGTTCCTCTTGAAGGTTCTTCCAAAACTTGGAGGTAAACTGACTCCCGCGGTCAGATACAATCTTCTTGGGAACTCCGTGGAGGCACACGATCCGGGTCATGTACAACTCGGCCAACTTGGCGACGGTGTAAGTTGTCTTGACCGGGACGAAGTGAGCTACCTTGGTGAGTCGATCAACGATCACCCAGATAGAATCATGACCAGCTTGGGTCCTGGGCAGTACCGTGATGAAGTCCATTCCTATCTCTTCCCACTTCCATTCAGGGACTTTGAGGGGTTGAAGAAGTCCGGCAGGTCTCTGATGCTCTGCCTTGACTCGCCGACATGTGTCGCACTTGGCCACATACTCGGCTATTTCTCTCTTCATGCTGACCCACCAATATTTCTCCTTCAGGTCTTGGTACATCTTTGTACTCCCGGGATGGATGGAGTATAGAGTATCGTGGGCTTCCTGAAGGATGAGAGTTTTCAACTCAGGTAGGTTGGGTACGCATACTCGGTTTCCGGACCATATGGTACCATGTTCATCCTCGGAGAATCCGGGGGCCTTACCCTTCCTCATGTTTTGCTGGATCTCCAGGATATCGGGGTCTTCCTTCTGCTTCTCTCGGATCTGGTCTATTAAGATAGGCCGAGACTCCACGGCAGCGAGGTACTCTCGAGTGGTGATCCCTAGGTTTAGCCTTTCCATCTCTTTATAAAGTAGAGGAGCCTGGTCTTGAATCATGATGGCATTGCAGTACCCTTTTCGACTAAGAGCGTCTGCCACCACGTTTGCTTTGCCCGGATGATAATGGATGCCCAAATCGTAATCCTTGATCAGTTCCAACCATCTCCTTTGCCTGAGGTTCAGATCTGGTTGGGTGAATATATACTTGAGGCTCTTGTGGTCGGTGAAGACCTCACACCGATTTCCCACAAGGTAATGTCTCCATATCTTCAAGGCATGAACCACGGCTGCTAGTTCCAGGTCGTGGGTTGGGTAGTTCAGCTCATGCGGTCTCAATTGCCGGGAGGCGTAGGATATCACTTTCCCTTCTTGCATTAAGACGCATCCCAATCCTTGACGAGAGGCATCACAGTAGACGTGGAAGTCTTTCCGGATGTCTGGCAGAGTCAGAATGGGGGCTGACACAAGCTTCTTCTTGAGGGTCTGGAAGCTTTCTTCGCAGTCGGGGGTCCAGTCAAACTTCACCTCTTTCTGCAGAAGTCTGGTCATAGGCTTGGCGATCTTGGAAAAATTCTCGATGAACCGGCGATAGTATCCGGCCAATCCGAGGAAACTCCGGATCTCGGTCACGGTCGTGGGCTGCAGCCAGTTGGTAACCGCTTCTACGGTGGTTGGGTCCACTGCTATTCCTCCGGCAGATATTACATGACCGAGGAACTTCACCTCAGACGACCAAAATTCGCACTTGCTGTATTTGGCGTACAGTTGCTGCTCCCTTAGCTTTCCGAGGGCCAGACGGAGGTGAGTCTCGTGTTCTTCCTTGGTCTTGGAGTAAACGAGGATATCGTCGATGAATACCACGATGAACTTGTCCAAGAACTCCATGAATACATTGTTCATCATGTTCATGAAAAAGGCCGGGGCATTCGTGAGTCCGAACGACATCACAGTGTACTCGTAGAGACCATAGCAGGAGGTGAAAGCAGTCTTGGGTATATCTTCCTCCCTGATCCTCAACTGGTGGTAACCTGACCTGAGGTCAATCTTGGAAAACACCGAGGATCCTTTCAGCTGATCGAATAGGTCGTCGATCCGAGGCAACGGGTATTTGTTCTTGATAGTTACGTCGTTCAAGGCTCTATAGTCCACGCACATCCTCTTGGTCTTGTCCTTCTTCATGGCAAATATGACCGGTGCACCCCAAGGTGAGGTACTCGGTCGGATGTAACCTTTCTGCTCTAGGTCTTCGATGTTGCTCTTGACTTCGGCTAGTTCATTGGCGGCCATGCGGTATGGGCGCTTAGAGATTGGAGTGGTCCCCGGGACAAGCTCGATTCTGAATTCGATGTCCCGCTTGGGAGGCATTCCGGGCAGATCTTCGGGGAAAACATCTGCAAACTCCTTGACTATTGGCACCTCTTCAAGAGCTATCGAGCGAAGGGATGCTCCGAGTGGTTTGCGACTGGTCATCCGGAAGGTGACGGTTACGCCTTCAGGGCTGGTCACCGTGACGGACTTGTTGGCACAGTCGATCACTCCCTTGTGCTTCATCAACCAATCCATACCTAATATAAGGTCGAGTCCGGTGCATTGGATGAGGACAGGCTCGGCCCGAAACAGCACTCCTTGGATGTCAAGTTGAACCTTAGGGCTGTAGAAGCGAGCTGAGGTCCTATTGCCGGGGGTGGCAATCACCATGGGAATTGGTAGAGGGAGCACGTCCAGATGGTTTGTTTTTGCAAAATCTTCCGAGACAAAGGAGTGGGTTGCTCCAGAGTCAAATAATATGACGGCCGGTACGGAATTCATAGTAAACGTACCGAGTACGACTTCAGGAGCCTCCTGAGCTTCCTCCGCGCTGATGTGGTTGACGCGGGCGCGAACGGCCTGGTGGGGTGCTGCGCCTTGGTTCTGCTTGGGGTGAGGACACTGGTGCGAGTAGTGCCCTTCCTTGCGACAGTTGAAGCAGACGACCGGCCTTCCTTGACGATCCCTCAAGATCGGGGCCTTGGCGGCCGGTGCCGGCTGAGCGGCCGGAGCTGGTGGAGCGGGGCGAGGATGCCCGGCGTTGGATCCACCGGCTGCATGAGGTGGCCTGTAGGCGGGCCGAGGATGGTAGGCGGGCGCTGGTGGCGGAGGGACGAAGCGGGGCCTCTGAGCGTTCGCCTGCTGGTGCTTGAAGGCGATCATCTTCCTCTTCTTGAGGTCCAGCTTGTTCTGCTCAGTCTCTTGGATGAGCGCTTTATTGACAAGCCGCTGGAAGTCGGCGAAGTCGGCGGCGACGAGCTGGATGGACAGCTCATCCTTAAGTCCCTGAGGAACTTGGCTTGGCGGAGGGCGTCGGTGCGCACTTCCTCCGGTGCGTAGCGTGCGAGGCGGTTGAACTCATGGAGGTACTCCATGACAGTCCTGTTGCCCTGCTGCAGGTCGCGGAACTCCTGCTGTTTGACCGCGATGACACCGGCGGGGACGTGGGCGGCACGAAAGGCGATGGTGAACTCCGCCCAAGTCACCATGTGGCCCTCTGGCTGGGACGCACGATAGTTGTCCCACCACTCAGCGGCGGGACCCTGGAGCTGATGAGTGGCGAAGGCCACTCGCTCACGGTCTGTGCAGGGGAGGAGGTCGAGCTTCTTCTCGATGGTGCGAAGCCAATCTCCGGCCTCCATCGGGTTGGTTGTGCTCGAGAAGATGGGCGGGCGCACGCGCAAGAACTCGGAGAGTTGCGGAGCGGCCGCGGGTGCTGGTGCGCGAGGGGCGAGCTCCCCGTTCTGCAGACGGTCCAACTGAGCCTGTTGGTGCTGCATTTGGGCGAGGAGGGCGGTGATCAGATGATTCTGATTCGCCATCATCTCCGCCAAGGTGGGGTGATTGGCGGAAGGCGACCCGGATTGGCGCGGGCCCGTTGCACCCCAGTTGGGTACCACGCCCTCAGGTGCATCTCGGCTTCCTCCTGCTCCGTTGTTGGAGCCGGTGTTCTGGTGGTCGGCCATCTTCTGAATTCATAAGGTTATAAGGCAAAAAGTTGACCACACAATTAACAAGAATATTTCAAACATATAAATTAAGTGGTAAAAATGTTCATTACAATCAAGTTCTTATTCTACCCACAACACACCCGTCATGGGTAGCACCACATACAAAATAATGCTTTTTATTTAATCTCGCGTCTCCTAACGCCTACTCGCCACCGGAGGCGGTCTCCGTGCTCTCGGAACCACGAGTGCGCGGCTCCAGCGGGATGGTGGGCTCGAGAAAATTCTCGATGATGGAGTCGGAGACGAGGCCGGGGCGTGGAGGAGGGGCGCTGGTAGAAGGCCTGGCGGGGGAGGGTCGTGGCGAGATCCTCTTGGGGCGAGGGAGGGGCTCACGGATGGGCTTCTTCTTCCTTGGAAGAAGAGGAACCATCTCAGCGATGTCCTTCTGCAGCTGCATGATCTTGCGCTGCAACTCGCCGTTCTGCTGGATCAGGTTCTTCGTTTCCTCACGAAGAAACGCAACCGCCTCATGGTGCTCGTCGGCGTCGAGCACCGCCTCGGTATGGAGATCATCCATGGCCTGCAGAAGACGCGACTGCCGGGCCATGACCGGATCACGCACGGAGTGAACTCCGAGGTAGATGCTACGGTGGGCTCCGGGAGTACGCTTCGGTACAAGCCGGAAGGACGAGTTCTGGAGACGATCGTCGTAGATCATCCTCAGCTCCATGAGGGCCTGGAGGGCGACTCGTTGGCACGCGACGTCGAAAGTCGGGCCTCCAAGTGCGGTGGTGTAGGGCGGCAGATGCTCTCCGGAGCCATGGACGGTGAGGGAGACGTCGCAAGGCCCGGCGAACTCGTCGGGGTAGACTCCTTGAAATTCGGGTTCGAAGAGGAACCCGAGGAAGGTGAGCATCATGCGGAGCTCCCGGACGAAGCCCTCGTAGTGGCGGCAGTAACTGTGGACTTGGTAGACTGGCATCTACAAAACAGCAAGTTGAATAAAAGTGAGGAGAGGAATAAAGTTTATGAAGTAGATTTTCGAGAAGTAATTTCCTATGGCTAATGGCTAGGCGGGTCTGTTTGGCTTCCTACAGTCGAGTCGGCTCTGATACCATCTTGTAGCGCCCCGATTTATCAAAATCGATACATTATTGAATTTCCATAGAAAAACAATAATACAAGAGGTTCATCATGCGACAACGTACATACGATAAAATCCATGGTACGCAGACCATATTTATTACAACATTGTTTTAATAAAAACGATAATAATAAAGGTAAACAGCGGCATGACGAACGTCTTCTTCAGGATCTTTCTTCTCGACTGGGTCGCTACTCCAGACCGTCTTCAAGATAAGCATCCTCTGTGGGGTCCAACGGGTATGAGTACAAAAAGTACTCAACAAGCCACCGCAAATGCAAATAATAATGCAGGATAATAAACAAGGAAGGATAAAGGCTAACAATGCGGAATGAAGCAGTTGCAGTTGTGGCATTTAGTGTAATCATATTTTAATCATGCGGAAAGTAAATATGAACATCATCAACATCAACTAACTCGAGGAGTACGTTTTACCTCCTCGCACAACAGTCCTTACATGTCAATCCATCATGCACATTCATATTCAAAGTAAACTAACTGGGGGATGTCACGCAACCCGCCCTTGACCGTGGGCTCGGCTTTTCGAAAAGATTTAAGACTCTGATCAGAGATGTACTACTGTACCCACAAGGCACGCACTCATCTCAACGAGATGACCCATTTCACGGGAACTCGTGCCAAAACCTCAATATGAGATGTTCCAAGCGATAACCACCCGCTCTAGGTTTCGCCGGCGCGCCGGGCCGCATCCCGGCTAACGTCGCACCCCCTTTTGCGCCACATTGGTACAAGTCACCCGCAGGTGCAACTTGACCCATCTCCAAATGGTGGCCTCGGTTTGGAACAACCCATACCTTAGTTAGGACTTACCCACTAGACTTGTGGTTAGTACGTAAGTGTATTGCAACGGATCCCTCAGACCGGTCCTTATAGTGCCCCGGGTGCGACTGACCAATGCCCTAGCTTGCACCCGGAACCCACCATGCATACACTCACAACCATGACTCATCACCAACAGAATTTCCAAAGATAAGAAGTAACGGGATCATATAATAGAACCATTTCACTACGACTCATTTTTATCCTAAAGCGGCCGTGCCAATACATTGGACACTAGCTAATATCATTGATCATATGGTGACAAGGAGGTTAGGCGAGATAGCATGGCTTGGGTTGCACATCAAGGTCGGGGGATCCTAAATAAATATAATGTAAGGGTTCATTTGACTAATGCATATACATAACCTATGTGTTTTAGCGATAGTCAATTCAGACATGGGTTCAATATGCTCAAAAGAATAGTTTGGTGACTTGCCTTGTTCAGCAAAGGGAGAGGGAGGGACTTCCGGGAAGTAGTCCGGCTCCTCGGCGGCGTCGTAGTCTTTTTAATATAAAGTAGAATAAAAAGAACACAACATCCAATCAAACAGTATAACATTACATTATAAACACCTAAACTAAAGTTGGTTTGATTGTAAATAAAATAAATTCAATGGTTAAAGTTATGAAATTTATTTCTCCATTAATTTAAAATGAATCTAAATGAATTATTGTCTTTCATAAAAGGATTTTTAAGTGTGTATAATACTACCTTAAGTTTTCTAACCAATTTAACATAAATGATTCAGAGAAAACTCAGTGGTTCTAGTGTTTAAACAGAAAGGAATAATTATATAAATTTTCTGGAGTTTAAATATTTAAATTTGCATTTTAATCCTAAGGGCATTTGAATACTTATTTAAATAAACATGAAAATGTCAAAGTAAACCTACCGTTTTTATTGCATAAATATGTAGAGAATAATTTTATGAATTTTCTGAAATTGGAATGGTAATTTTTAGAGTTCAAATGCGTTAGATATGAATTTTACAAGTTTAAAAGAATTTCTGGAATTTATTTTCAAATTTTAAACCTCTCGGGTCCACGGTGAGCCAGGCCCACGGTGAACCCGCGCACTGTGCGCGTGCGCCGGGTCGATCTGGACCGTCGGATCCAGATCCGACGCGCGAGGGCGAGGCGGGACGCGTAAGTGACAACGGACGGCCAGGATTAAAACGTGCGAAGGGGTACCACGTGGACGCACGAGATCGCGCGTCGGGTTAAATGGGAATCGACGCGCGAGATTAAAACGTAACGCTTTGACCAGATCCGACGGTGCGGATTAGATCGCGTACGTGGGTTCACGCGCGTCGCCCGATCGCGATCGTGCGGCCAGGATTTAATCCGGCACGACACGCGCTAAGGGGGGTTATACCCCCCTTCGTCTCCGGCGACGGTGGGGTTCGGGTGCGGCGGCGACGGCGCCTACGAGGGGGCTAGGCCCTAGCTCTATGCGAAAACGGAAAGAGGAGGCCAAGGCGGTCACGAAGGTACCTTAGTTGGCGAAGGAGGACGGCTGACGGCGGCCGGCGGCGAGGGTAGACGCGAAGGGCTTCTCGGGTACTCGACGGCGGAGGGGATCCAGCGATCTCCTTGGCCAGCGAAGGTGTGGCCGAGGTGGGGGTGGTCCTTGCGGTTGCAGAGGTGCGGTCGACGAGGACGGAGGAGTACTCCGGCGACGGCGGTCGACGGCTGGAGAACAGGAGGCGGTGTGGCGCTAAAAGCCGGGTGGTGGGCGCTCTGTGTGTTCTCGCAAGGCGTAGGCATGGGGGTGAAATGCGGGTGACCGGGGGGTTTAAATAGGACCACCGGCGGGGGCAGGGGGGGCGTAATCGACGGTGGACGGGGATAAATGTGCCATGACGCCGGCGAGCTCGGGTTGACGTGGTTCAACGCACCTGGACGTGAATCGGGCGGGATTAATAGGGGGAAACGGCCGGCGCGGTGAGGGGAATTCAATGCACGCATCGGATTAAAGGGAGGGGGCCGGCGAGGGCGGATCCTAGGCGGAGTTAGGGTTTCGGCCGGCGAGGGGGGGGGATCCGGGGCGGATCTCGCGGGGACGAAGGTCCTGACAAGCGGGGGCCACGGGCCAGTGAGCGCGGGCGAGCGAGGGTGGCAACTGACGGGTGGGGCCGGGTTGTCGGGTTCGCGCGCGAGGGGAGGGATTCGGCACCGACAGGTGGGACCGGGTTGTCAGTCTAAGGCGAGCGCGGTAACGGGCTGGGCCGGCCGGGAGAGAGAGAAGGGAGGGGGAGGAGCCCATTACTGTTCTATTACTTTTCTGAATAAAAATAATTCCAGAAAATAGATTAAAATATTAGGGCTACTTCCAAGGCTGGTAAAAATTTATAAAAATTCTCAAAATTATATTTTGGTCTTAGGATCATATACAAAAAGTTTCACCTCCTAATTTGGTCATCTACTCTATGTTGTAGTTCAAAAGGGTATAAAAGGGATTTAAAAGTATTTTCTGAAATAAAAATTCCCAGAAATTGAATTTAATAATATTTTTATTGGTTTGAAAATTTGGGGTGTTACATGTTCGCTCTGTTTAAATCGGAGGCTACTCCTCAATGTTTAATAGCGAAGCTCCTTGCGAAGCGTCCATTCGAGGCTTGTTCTCTTCTCATAGCTGAAGTTCTCATTGCAGTCATTTCTGTTTTCAGCACTCTGAAGTGCGAAGCCTAGTACCAGTTACTAGTGCGAAGTATCTGTCCGGAGCTCTCTGAGGGAAACATACTTGTACGAAGTACAATAGTGCGAAGCCTGCCCGAAGGCACCTCGTGTGCGGAGCCTGCATGATCTTTGCAAATATCAGTGCTTTTTGGGTTTCATAGTGCGAGCGAAGTGTTCTGAACTTTGAACTTTTACGCTATTCGAAGCCCGTGTTAGGAGTGTGTTTGATACCTCCGAACCAAACACTTCAAAGGGTGTGTTCGAAGTCTGTTCAGCAGAACATAATTTTAAAAGCTCCCATTCACCCCCTCTAGTCATTTGTTTCGGTCCAACACAAGCATTCTACTTTATCATAGACGGTGTCAATAGATGCATTGGCCAAAGAAACATGGGCCGAAGTATCAGCTGGTACAACCTCCACATCATTGTCATCCCACTGAATCAGGCACTGGTGCAAAGTAGACGAAATGCAACAATTGGCATGAATCCAGTCACACCCGAGTAGTACACTATAGTTACCTTGCACATGGACAACGAAGAATGCTGTTGAAACATCTTGTTTCTCATCGTCAGCTCCAAAGAAAGTAGGCCCTTGGCCTCGGAGCTCTCGCCGTTGAGCGTCAAGTTGGATCTCATCAAGTCGCCTTTATTCTTGCCGAGCTTCTTTAGGAGAGAGTACGACATCAAGTTGACAGTGGTGCCTCCATCTACTAGCATCCTCGAGATCAGCTTCCCATCGATGTGCCCCTTGACGTAGAGAGGCTTCGAGTGATGAGCCATATCGTCGAGCTTCTCGAAAATGGCCTCCCGAGGGCCGAGGGTCAGCTGTGCAACCTCGGCCTCATCCTGTGGAAGACAAAACTCAGCGGGAAGCATGACGACATTTACATCCATTGGCTGAGGAGTGGGCCCCTCAGAAATAGGCGTGTAGTCGTCGTCCATCATGTCATCCTCGTCGTCGTTTAGATTAGGACCCGAGTTGTTTACAACGACTTGCTTTGGCTTCCAAACCGGCTTCATCGCTGGTCGAGGATAGATATCCTCGAAAATGGCATCTCGCTCATCCTCGACCTTCTTCTCGCGCATCTCCTGGGCTCAAAGATGTTGTAGCTACCTCTTTTGAGACTTAGTCATACCTGGAGGTGCCCACGAAGGCTGCGGCTTAGTGCTAGGCACCACAATCTTGCTTCTGGAATTTTTGGCCAAACGGGAATTGTCCGTATCGGCCTCGACATTTTTTCACTTGGCTGAACTCTCATCCTGTGTGTTGTCGGTCGGACTATCTTGCTGGGCCAGTCTGACCGGCGTTCGGTCAGACTGGCCATGGTGGGCCGGTTAGATCGGCTGGTGCCAGGTGCCTAAAACGCGTTAGTTGGACCGACCATGGTGGGACGGTCAGACCGGCTAGTGCCGGATGTGAAGGTTATGCCCAAGAAAATTCAATAGATTGGAAGTTCTGATAGGAAGTATTAGAAGTTCTGGTTAATTTCTAGTCTCGATACAGAGAGAAATTGTTGCTTAGAAAGTTTCGATATGGTATTAGAAGTTCTGATGAGCCAGAAGTTCTGATTCAGAATTGGGGAATTTTGTACTTATCGGAAGTTCTGATATGATATCAGAAGTTTTGAGGTTGGCGAAAAACAGATTGGATCTTGAATTGTCGTACTATATCAGGAGACCTAAAATACACTGTCAGAAGTTCCGATACAGGATCAGAAGTTCTGACGTGGGCAAGAAGATTAGATCTGTTACAGTTTTTAGGGTTTCAGGATAAGCATGACCCAGGACCCCTCAGCCCTATATAAGGAGAGGAGGATGTCTTGGGTACAACAGTAAGCCTAGATTAGACCTAGCCACCCAAGAGTTCTCTCCTCCCCTTCTTGATCTCAAACGTTGAGGTCAAGGATCCCCGTATCTCACGTGCGGTGTTAGCACGCTGCCGTGGGAGGCACTCACCCCTTGTACGTGTGGACTCCGTGGAGGCGTTGCTCCAATAGCAACGCTCGTGAATGTCTACATGCGAATGACTACATCATCTTCATCGATTGGATCGATGAAGGACGACAAGGACGAAGCAAGGAGAGGCTTGACGCGCTGCTCCAACATCTTCTTCCGCTGCACCTAGCGTGTCTTGTGCTAGCAGGTACTGATCTATGATTTCACACGCGCATGAGCCTAGGCCCATATGGCGGAAATTTTGAATTTGCCAGCTAGCGTAGCTCCCCTATTCCCAAACAGTGGTATCAGAGCCTATGTACGTAGTGTTTGATATGGATCGCTCATGTATGGAGATACATGGTGGAAAAACAGATTAGATTTGTTTCTGTCCACGGCAAATCGGAAGTTCTAATGTGATCGGAAGTTCCGATGGCAGATCGGAAGCTCCAATACTGATCAGATGTTCCGATGTCAAATAATGATTCGATACAAAAGGCAATTGTTGTGATGCAGGATTCCGATATTGATTGGAAGTTCTGACAGATTGGAAATTCCGATGCCAGATCAGAAGTTCTGACCCGCGTGATTTTGAAAAACTGAGCTTGTTGACCCATGTTTTTCAGATCCAGAATCCAGTCATTTGTAGATTGCTCGCCTAACTTTGTTTTGCAGAGAATGTCATGACTAGCATGATCTTGGATAAATGTGATGTATGAGATGCATGCAATGAATGTAAACTAAATATGGCATGCATGTCATGGTTATTTACAGCCCAAGGCTGATGTACAATTCATTACAGATTGCATGTCGTTTCCGCGGTGCTTTGGCCCATGTAATTAGTATAGCCTATGCAAGATGGACTAGTACTCTTTATGGAGGCCGGGGGCATGCACTCGATGATGGAGCCATGGAGATGGAGATCGCCATGTGAAGAAGACCATGCTATGTCATAGTTAATATGATTGCCTGTGATGCTTTCTTATGTTCTTGTTATTCTATTCTTGCATGTTTCATGTGCGCTAGGGACATTATGATGTTAGAGTAGTTTTCCCTCAGAAAAATAAGTGTTGATGCTCTTCCCAATAGCTGCACCAACCAAGGTTCGTGCTCATCGATAGTTGGTCTGCCAAAGCAAGGTGCTATCTTTTATCTCGACCAGTTGGGGCAGAAGTCGGACTTTTGCATGCATAGTGTTGGTTCACTTGACGAGGCTATCAAAACAGTTTTGGGCCTTGGAGCATAGGAGTTTGGGTCGAGCATTTGATGCTTCTCCAATGACAAGAGTCGCATACGATGTGATTAGCAAGGAGTTGCTTACCTATGTCAACTAGCTTCTAGCAGTGATGCTAAAGCTCACTAGGAGATAGAGTAACCATTGATCTTGTGCCACTATTAGTCATGAGAGGGAAAGTGACTGGTTTAGATAGTGGAACACCTTTTATTGGATAGAAGATAAACATTGCATAGTGCTAAACCTCGTATTTAATCTTTTGTAGATCAGAGCATCTACTACGTCTTCTGTTAAGAGCACTCTAGTTTTTAATTTGCGATCTATTCTTGAATGAGATAAATTGTATGGAACAGACTTTATGGATTGGTACAAAAACTTGAGAATTGTTCTCAAGCAAGAGAAAAAGGATTATGTTCTAGAGAAACCCTACCTTGATGAACCAAGAGAGGATGCTTCTGTAGCAGATAAGCATGCTAGTGATTCCATGGATGTTAGATGCTTGATGCTTGCCTGCATGTCCTCCTAGTTTCAGAAATAGTATGAGGAATGTGATTCTTACGATATGATCGTAGGGCTTAAGGGCATGTTTCAGGACCAAGCAAGGGCAGAAAGATACAATGTGTCTAAATGCTTGTTTTGTAGTAGGCTGGCTGAAGGGAGCCCAGTGAGCCCTCACGTGATCAAGATGATTGGATGTGTAGAGACTCTAGAGAGACTGGGCACTCCACTAGATCCATACCTCACTATTAATGTTATTCTCCAGTCGCTCCCACTAAGCTTTGAGCCATTCATCATGAACTACAACATGGTTGAACTGGAGAAGACACTAGCTGAGTGTCATGGGCTGCTGAAATCTACTGAGGAGAGTATCAGGAAGGCTCCAAACCATGTGATGGTTGTTCAGAATGAGGGCAAGAAGAGGAGGAGGAAGGAGGCTAAGACTATACATGTGATCTCTAGTGCGAAGTCTAAACCAACTAAAAAGTCCAGGTCTGGTCCTACCAACTCTGATGTGTGCCACCGTTGCCACAAGCCTGGGCATTGGAAGTGCAGCTGCAAGGTGCACTTGGAAGAGCAGAAAAATAAGAAGGGAAGTGGGACTTTCGCTTCAGGTATTAATGTTATTGAAATTAATCTTGCTACTCGTCCAAATGATTCATGGGTATTTGATACTGGATCGATGATTTATACTTGCAAATCATTGCAGGGGCTGAGTAGAGTAAGAAAGTGTGCAAGTTGATGGATATCCACGTCGGGAATGGTGCAAAGGTTGCAGCATTGGCCATCGACGTCTATTCACTGTCACTACCGTCAGGATTAGTTTTGGAGTTAAATAATTGTTATTTCATTCCCGCCTTAGGTAGAAACATTATCTCTTCTTCATGTTTGGAGGAAGATGATTTTGAATTCGTAATAAAGAACAAGAGTTGTTCAATATTTTTGAATGGCATGCTCTATGGTGTTTGTCCATTAGTGAATGGATTGTATAGTCTGAGTCTTGACGATGCACACAATTATAACATTACTACTAAGAAACAACGACTCAATGATTTGAATCTCACCTACATCTGGCATTGTCGTTTGGGTCATATAAATGAGAAGCGTGTATAGAAGCTCCATAGTGATGGACTTTTGGAGTCATTTGATTTTGAATCATATGACACGTGTGAGTCTTTTTTACTTGCCAAAATGACAAAGACACCTTTCACTGGACAGAGTGAGAGGGCTAGTGAGCTTTTGGTCATAGTACATACTGATGTGTGTGGTCCAATGAGTCACACGACTAGGAAAGGATTTCAATACTTTATTACTTTTACCGACGACTTTAGTAGATATGGCTATGTCTACTTGATGAGGCATAAGTGGGAATCCTTCGAAAAGTTCAAGGAGTTCTAGAATGAGGTACAAAATCATACGGGCAAGACAATCAAATTTCCAGGATCGGATCGTGGGGGTGAATATTTGAGCCATGAGTTTAGTGATCTTCTAAAGCAGTGTGGAATTGTTCCACAACTGACTCCACCCTGCACGCCTCAATGGAATGGGGTGTCTGAGCGGAGAAACCGCACTTTGTTGGACATGGTGTGGTCCATGATGAGTCACACTGATCTTTCATTATCCTTTTGGGGTGACGCTCTAAAAACCGTAGCTTTCACGATTAATAGAGTTCCATCTAAGTCAGTAGAGAAGACGCCATATGAGATGTGGTCTGGGAGGTGTCCCAGTTTGTCTTTTCTAAAGATTTGAGGATGTGAGGCGTATGTCAAACGTATGATGACTGACAAGCTCAGTCCTAAGTCTGACAAGTGCTTCTTTGTGGGGTATCCTAGGGAAACCAAAGGATACTATTTCTATAATAGAGAAGAGGGCAAAGTGTTCGTCGCTCGAAATGGTGTGTTCCTTGAGAAAGAGTTTCTCTCAAAAGGAGTTAGTGGGAGCACTGTGCATCTCGAAGAGGTTCGAGAGCCACTGGAAAGTGTTCCAGATCCCACTGAACCAGAGTAGGAGGCACAAGTTGTTGCTAATCCTGTTATGGATGTGCCAGCCCCACAAAGGTCTGGGAGAGTAGTCCATGCGCCAGAGAGGTACATGTTCATGACCACTGGGCATCGCGACGTGTTGTTATTGGACAACGACGAGCCCAAGACCTATGCGGAAGCAGTGATGGGACCAGACTCTGAGAAATGGCTTGGAGCCATTGGATCTGAGTTGGTGTCCATGCGAGTTAACCAAGTTTGGCACTTGGTTGATCTACCCGATGGTGTAAAAACTATTGAGTGTAAATGGATCTTCAAGAAAAAGATAGACGTTGATGGAAATGTTCAATTCTATAAGGCACGATTGGTGGTGAAAGGTTTCAGACAAATTTAAGGTGTTGATTATGATGAAATGTTTTTGCCTGTCTCTATGCTTAAGTCTATTCGGATCATCCTAGCAGTTGCCGCATTTTATGATTATGAGATATGGAAAATGGATGTCAAGACGACTTTCCTAAATGGAAACCTAAGTGAGGATGTGTACATGACACAGCCTCAAGGTCTTAACGGTCTGGGGAATGACGGGAAAGTTTGTAAGTTGCTAAAGTCCATTTATGGATTGAAGCAAGCTTCTCGGAGTTGGAATCTTCGTTTTGATGAGGTAGTCAAAGGGTTTGGCTTCATCAAGAACGAAGAATAGCCTTGTATTTACAAAAAGGCTAGTGGGAGCTCACTTGTGTTTTTGGTCCTATATATGGATGACATATTGTTGACCGGAAACGCCATTCCTTTATTGAATGCTGTCAAGACTTCACTGAAAAATAGTTTTTCGATGAAAGATCTTGGAGAGGCAGCATACATTTTGGGTATAAAGATCTATAGAGATAGATCAAAACAGTTAATTGGATTAAGCCAAAGTATGTACATTGACAAGGTTTTGAAACAGTTCAAAATGCAGAATTCCAAGAAGGGTTTTCTACCGATGTCATATGGTATTTCTCTTAGTAAGACTCAGTGTGCTGTGACACCTGATGATCTAGAGAAGATGAATGTGATCCCGTATGCCTCCGCAATTGGATCAATCATGTATGCCATGTTGTGTACATGCCCAGATGTGTCATATGCTCTATGTGTTACGAGTAGGCACCAATCGAACCCGGGTGAAAGTCACTGGGCTGTAGTAAAGAGTATCCTCAAGTACTTGAGAAGGACTGAGGAAATGTTCCTGGTTTATGGTGGTGAAGAGGAGATTGTTGTAAGTGGTTACACGGATGCTAGCTTTCAGACCGATAAATATGATTCTCGATCGCAATCTGGTTTTGTGTTCTACCTCAATGGAGGCATAGTGAGTTAGAAGAGTTCCAAGCAAGAGACAGTGGCCGATTCTACAATAGAAGCTAAGTATATCACTGCTTCAGAAGCGGCAAAGGAGGCCATTTGGATCAGGAAGTTTGCTTCTGAGCTGGGCGTTGTTCCTAGTGCGTCGAGTCCAGTGGACCTCTATTGTGATAATAGTGGTGACATTGCGCAAGCCAAGGAGCCTAGGCCGCACCAGAAATCCAAACATATACTTCGGCGATATCACCTGATCCGCGAGATCATTGAGAGAGGTGATGTGAAGATTTGCAAGGTGCACATGGATTTGAACATGGCGGATCCGTTGATGAAGCCTCTTCCACAACCCAAGCATGAGGCGCATAAGAGCTCCATTGGTATTACATACTTGCGTGAGTGAGTCATGTGTTCGTGGAAGATGCTAGTAGAGTCTATGTTAATGTATGAAGATAATTGTTATCTTCTTCCTTGAATAAATATCGTTTGCATTTAATTAATGAGTACGACTTGTTATGTGAAACTTTTTGCTTTATGACGATGGTGTTGAAAAGGGTACCTAATCTTGTCATCATGTGGGATAGTGATGATACATGGATTAGCACATCTGACTGATTGATGATTGTGTTTCACAGATCATAGACATAGAGATGTCAAATCAGTGATGTGGACACATGTTGGTGAACATGATGTTGGACAGACCCACCTGAGATACTACTGAGATTGTTATGTGCCAACAGCTAAGATCGTCATTTGATTCCAGAATGCATAGTGACACACTTAGATGCTTCCTAACACTATTCCGTAATAGGGTAGTAATAAGGGTTGTTTTCAGGTGTGTTATGAAACATGTCTTGGGATATGAGCGGTCAAGAAAGAATTTACCCCTCCTAATAACGGCAGAGTCGTCTCTAGCCCCTCGAGGTATTGGATTGGAAAAGTGCATGGCCATACCACTATGACTAAGGAGTTAGTCATGATTTTAATCCGATACTTGATCGAGTGAAAATGTCAAGTTAACCAACAAGGGTGGCACATATCTCGCCTTGAGCTTGACTGACGGCGAGTGGTAAAGGGACTAGTGCATGAGTATATCAAGATTCATGAAAAATTGATTTTGTACGTTTTCGGGGGTCAATATGTGCTGCTAGGTACCACTATTGATCAGTGAGTCAGAAACGGTTTTCGGTGAACAGTCGTTAGTGTATGAACCTATCAGGTCACACACTTAAGGGGATGGATTAAAAACATGCAAAGAAATGGTTCTTGTGCAAGTGGGAGATTGAAGGTTATGCCCAAGAGAATTCAATGGATCGGAAGTTCCGATAAGAAGTATCGGAAGTTCCGGTTAATTTCTAGTCTTGATATAGAGAGAAATTGTTGCTTTGAAAGTTCCGATATGGTATCAGAAGTTCCGAGGAGCCAGAAGTCCTGATTCAGAATCGGGGAATTTTGTACTGATCGAAAGTTTCGATATTGTATCGGAAGTTCCGAGGTGGGTGAAAAACATATTGGATTTGTTGCGTGTCGTATTGTATCAGGAGACCTAAAATACACTATCGGAAGTTCCGATATAGGATCAGAAGTTTAGATGTTGGCAAACATATTGGATCTGTTATGGTTTTTAGGGTTTTGGGATAAGCACGACCCAAGGGCCCTCAGCCCTATATAAGAAGAGGAGGAGGATGTCTTGGGTACAACAATAAGCTTAGATTAGACCTAGCCTCCCAAGAGTTCTCTCCTCCCCTTCTTGATCTCAAACGTTGAGGTCAAGGATCCCTGTCTCTCACGTGCAGTGCTAGCACGCTGCCGTGGGAGGTACTCCATCCCTGTATGGGTGGACTCCGTGGAGGCGTTGCTCCAATAGCGACGCTCATGAACGTCTACATGCGAAGGACTACGTCGTCTTCATCGATTGGATCGACGAAGGACGGCATGGACGAAGCAAGGAGAGGCTTGACGCGCTGCTCCAATATCTTCTTTCGCTGCACCTAGCGCGTTTTGTGCTATAAGGTGCCGGTCTATGATCTCACATGCACATGAGCCTAGGGACATAGGGCAAAAATTTTGAATTTGCCAGCTAGTATAGCTCCCCTATTCCTCAACAGGATGCCTACAAAGTGTTGGTTGGACCGGCCACAGTAGGCCAGTCAGACCGACGTGGTGAAGGCGGTCTGACCGGCCCTGGTGCTGTGCTCAGACCAACAATCTCCTTTGGTTATCTTGTCAGTTCACCTTCGCCTTGGGAACCCACCTTGACAATGATAGCCTCGGATGCCACATCCGGACGTCCTCGTGGTGTGACGGATAGTCTACCGAAGATGTCACCTCTCGGCCAATTTATATGATCCTGCAAGTTATAAAATCCAAAGGGCATGAATGGAGCAACATAATACGGGGTAGGGTACCCGGGAGGCGGAAAGTAACACGGTGGCCACTATGCCATGGACCAATGATATGGTGGAGGAAGTGGTGGCTCCAATGGTTTCGCCCATCGTGAGATGAACACACTCTTCCGAGGAGGGTTCGGCCTCGCTGGAGGTCTTGGCCGAGCATTCACCTTCTCGACCCTTTTCTTGTGCTTCTGGAGCAACTTGTCGTATGTCACCTTCGGCTTCTTGCTGGTCGCAGCTAAAGACGATGCATTGGTGTTTACCTTCCACACTCCTACCTCAGGTTCTTTGACACGAGCTTGTGTGGGCGTGGTTTTCCGATTATGACCTCCTTCCCCTTCGCGGACCTGATAAGCTCAGGCTGAATCAGCACCTTCTTCCCATCGAGATCGATAGTGTTCACGAGGAAAGGGTCCTAGTCGAGCTTCATCTTGGAATTTGTATCCAATATCAACCGTCCTTCTTCTATGTCCGATTTAACCTACCGACAAAAAACATTACTGTTGATAGCAAAAAATGTCATTAATGGTCAAGATTGTCAAAATATCAATTTTGGTAATTTGGGCCGAAAATACACAAGTCCTGGTACATGCTGAAGCCTTATAGTGCCAGAGGCCCATCTCCATGAGGCCTCAGAAGCCTTTTAGAAGCCTGCTTGCTTCGGTCCGAAGGCCCTTCAGAGGCCTGCCCCGCCGAAGCTTCAGCCCAAGGAGCAGGCTTCAGCGGGCCTGCCGAAGGCCTAGTTCGGGCAAGGTTTGGATAGGAGTCTGATACAAATTTAGGTTATTTTTATCTTTAATCTTGATTAGGCTAAATCTTATCAGATTAGAGCTAGAGATAAGAAGACTAGCCCTTATAAATATAGGGATGAGGCCGATTCATCAAGCCCCGCACAACAAATCAACCACAAAGCCCTAGCTTTGAACCATACGTTACTTTCTTTACTTTTCTGTACAACCTTCGTGGGTTTGCCTGGAAGCCCTTCGTCGGCCATGCCATAATAGTGGTAAGCCTTGTTGGTTGACCTATGAATCATCCATTAATCTATGTAACAGATTGCTATCACCTTGTTGGCTCGCCTGTGAACCATCCGTTAATCTACGTAACAGATTGCTACATTCGTTTATCTACTACAACACTTAGTAATTCGGTCATTAGGCCAAATTGGCACTTGATCTCAACTTTGCTGCATGTTTCACGTTCGGAGCCCCCTTCATCGAAGGTGTCCAGAGCCATGAAGCTACTTTCAGAGGTTGCAAGAGTACCCTTCGGCGAGTCCTTGTTTCGTCCGTCCGTGCTGGATTCGTCACATTGTTGCCAGTTCGGACAAGTCCCATGCACCCGAGCTACTTCACATTGGTGGCGCTTCGCACCGGGATCACACCAGAACGCTCCTCAACGGACTTCGTCGTGCCAGTACTTTGCATCGGGCCTCGTCGCGCCAGCGTTCCACGTTGGACTTCATCGTGTAAAAAGGCTTCATGCTGGACCCTATCGTTCGGAGGCGATTTCACGTTATAAGCTGTTCAGAGTCTGTCTTCGACCAAATCAATCCGAACGCCGAAGGCTATCTTCGGTGCACCCCTCGCACTAGACGCTGAAGGCCCCCTTCGGTGACCCTTCGAATGGTACACTCCGAATCAATTAGGCTTCGTTTGGCCGATTGATTTATTTTATCTATATATTTTTTGGCTAATTGGATTGTTTGTGTGTGAACTAATTATCTGGCGACTCCACCCTCCTTGGATTATCTGGCGACTCCACCCTCCACACACTTTTGGATCGTCGAATTGACCCAAGTGCGGGGGCACGTTTTCGTGTCAACACACTTTTTGGTGACTCCGCTGGGGAAGGCTACACCAACATCATGACGCCTACCCTTGAAGATATCCCCAAGGAAGGTCTAGCAGAGATCGAGGCGAAGATGAAAGAGCTCCAAGATCTCATGCTCGGGAGCTACGTCAACACACACGCAGGCTTCATCAAGCGCGATGACAACATCCCCGACCTCGCTCGAAATCAGGTAACACCAGCATCGCCTCCCTTGTCTTCCTTAGAAATCGAGCAGAAAATAGTCGCATAAGTAGATCAAGCTGTTAGTGCTTCGCTAGCCAATTGTTTAGATTCAACATTTATGATGAGGACATCGATAACAATGGTAAAGACATCGAACACTCTATCATTCCTAGAACAACCACTCGCTCTCGTACCCGCAAGCTTAATTATGAGGTGCGTTCATTTCTTCCTTTACATAATGATATGGATATGAATGGGATGCTACTTATGGGTGATATTTTGACTCTATGGAACTTGGCAGAAGCACTTCTGGATCAAACACGAGAGGGAGAGGCGGCGCAACAATCCAATTCGGATTCCACTTCAAACTCCGATTTCGGTTCGGTTTCAGCAGAACACCCTTCATTAAAACAAACATAACTTTCTCGTACGGAGGCAGATTGAGGCGTTCTTTAAGGAGTTGGAAATATAACGAAAATATATTTCCAATGAATTTGGTGCCAAGTCCTGGTTCATTACGAAACATTTTGTGTCGTCCGAACAAGTCATCAGGTGCCGCGCCACCATTTTGGGCCACTTTGGGCCTTGTATCCGTTTGGGGCCTTAAGCCCAACATAGGAAAGACTTTACACAAACCCTAGGTATTAATACTATGTAGCCGTCATGATTTAGGGTTAGGTTTTGCTTAGTTTTAAACTGCCTTGCAGATTGAACTCCGACGTTCGTCAGATTGTGGAACCCCGCTCAAGAAATCGATCTCTCATCTGTTTGCGAGATTGTGTTTATGTGTTCTTGCTTGTGTTCTCGATTCGCATGAATGGATAAGCCTTCTTGGCGAGGTCAATCACGTTCATGCATGGTTGATAACCAACGAAGCTGTGGTGTAGCGATTGCGGAGTTCGGATAAGTACTGATCGGAAGCCGGATCGTCAACGTCGAGTCCTCCACCAATCGAGTTTACCCACTCTAATGGAAGATCGGGCACCTGTGCGCATCAAGTGGTATCAGAGCCCAAGTTGCCCATTAGGTATCACTGTATCCCTTAAATTATACTTCGCCTTGTCCTAGAACTCCAGAAAAAGCCGCAAAAAAAGAGTTGTAGACATTTAGGGCAAATTATCCTTATCATCCTAGTGTTTTGAACCTTTGCAAATTCGTCACGGTGTCGTATTGCTGAGTTTTGATCCATGGTCGATGTCATGTTGCTGGTTTAGAGTTGTGTTCTTGATCGTGAGTCAAAGCAATAACCTTGCGTAGTCTCGGGATATCCGAATCCAACCCTAAACCCTAGTCGGAGTCGGTTCGGAGTCAGTTTGACCTTGCCTCGGTAAAACAGCCATAACTTTTGCATACGGACTCTGTTTGAGCTCTACCACCCGTCAAAATGATCGGGACTAAAAAACACATGCAGCTGTGAGTGCAAAGCCACTTCCGGTGGGGCTAAAGGGGCCAAATTCGGTCGGGAAGACAAAGTTCTAGAGGGGTTTTTGTTTGCAGCCAACATAACTTCTTCCTTTTCGGGTACCTTGTTGAGTACTTATTGTTTGAGCAGTCTGTAAAAAAAGGAGAAAAAATAAAGAGAGGCCAAAATAAAATAAAAAAAGAGGCCAAAAAATAGAAAAAAAAATTCTATGAGGCATAAGAGGAGGAAGTTGTTCTAGTTTAAGTTCAGCGTTGTTACCTATATCTCTAAGTGCTGTGTTTTGGTGTTCTTATTATTAGAGTTAGCTTCTCTTCTCGTTTCTAGGAGCACAAGTTAGACCAGCAACCAAGACAAGTATTGCGGATTATTATTGAGCTTTACTAACTATTTTCGATCTGTGCTAATCCTTGCTACCAAAGATCAATTTTCCGAGCTCCACCTTCCTTCTGATCAGTATTCCAGCTGGCAATCGCTATACTCATGACTTCAATGGTATCATCCCCAAGCCAACCGGTTGTGCTACCTGCTACGATTGGTAAGAACCTTGCAAGGACTTGGTGAAACGCTTGAGTGTGAGCGACTCTACATCCTAGTAGTTCATAGGAAACTAACGCACTTGTGAGTTTGTATGTGTTTTGTGTTTCCACTAACCATGGCAGGACACACCAAGGCGATGAAGATGAATGTGTGTCCAAGTTCGAGCTTGGAAAGTTGCTGCAAGAATTCAATGCAAACATCGTTAAGAGTAACCAAGACAATGAGAACTGATTGGAGAGGATAGAGAGGAGCATTGCCACCCTCGTCACTAGGATGGAGAACATAGAGACACAACAAGCTCCACCTAACGATAGAGCTGAGGATCTCGAGGCAGATGGCATAAATCAAGAAGAGTATATCCTCCCCCTTGCTCGAGACCCTCCTCCCCGTCAACAAAATCCACATCGTCAAGGTATGGGAGGTAATAATGAAAACAACCCTCATATTGATAATTCGTTTGCTAAGGTTAAGTTCAGCATACCACCTTTTTCTGGCTCTTATGATGCTAAGATATATCTGAATTGGGAGATGACAGTAGAACAAAAATTTAACTCTCATCTTGTTCCATAAATTCATAGAGTTAGGCAAGCCACTAGTGAGTTTACCGATTTTGCTATTATTTGGTGGAATGAGCTATCAAATGTAGGCTTAGCACCTGACACATGGGATGGGCTAAAGAGAGCTACGCGTGGTAGATTTGTCCCCACTACTTATAAACGTGATCTGTGTCAAAAATTACAACGTTTAAACCAGGGAAATAAATCTGTAGAGGAGTACTACCAAGAACTGCAAATAGAAATGTTGCATTGTGAGGTAGTTGAGGATGAGGAGGATAAAATGGCTAGATTTTTTGGTGTCTTAAGAAGAGAAATATAGGACATAGTTGATTATAAGGAATATAATTCTCTCAATAGATTGTTTCACCTTTCTATGAAGGCAGCAAGAGAATTGCAGGGATGACAACTGAAGTCGAAGAGCAACTTCACTGACACAAGACCAACATCTACAACGGAAAAATCAACACTACCTTCTCCTGCATGGTCTGCTGCCCCCTTCATACCTAGGGCACGTTCAGCAGCACCGCCGTCTTCACTAGCACCAGAGGAGAAGAGTAAAACAACCCTACCAGCAAATAGTTCCTCATCGGTTGCTTCTACAAGTCGAACCAGTGGAGTCATTTGCCACAATTGCAAAGGGAAGGGCCATTTCATGAGAGATTTCCCAAGCTGGAGACGGACATTCATTGCTACCGAGGATGGTGGGTATGTTAGTGCTAGTGATATTGATGATGGTGGTACTAACAATGCAGGTGACGATGAGGAGACTAAAAGTGATGGTGAGGAGATTTTAGGTACTGCGCCACTGAGAAGGTCAAGGTAATACACTCTGCGAGAGTGCACTTTTTCATTGGTACGTACCATGACTTTGCTGATTTTGATGTTGTACCCATGCAAGCATGTTCACTTTTATTGGGTAGGCCATGGGAATTTGATACAGATGTTACACATCATGGTAGGAGTAATAAATATACACTTATGCACAAGGGAAAGAAAATTACTTTGCTTCCTATGACTCCCACTGAAATTAAGCAATGTGAGAAAGAGAGTATTGAGAATAGCAAGAAGGAGATTGCACCACAATCTGAAAATCAGCAAGTAGCTAACACTATTTTCCCACCTAAGAAAGATAAGAAAGACAATAGCTCTAAGTCGGACGGAATTAAATTGAAGGGGGTGTTATGCTTGCTACTAAATTTGATTTGGTTGATATTAATGAGTTTGATTCTCCTTTTTATGCATTGATATGCAAAGAAGTTTTGTTTTCATTTGAGGATTCTTCCACTCCGTTGCCTCCTGCTGTCACTAACCTTTTGCAGGAGTATAAGGATGTGTTTCTAGCAGAGATGCCCCCGGGGCTGCTACCTATTCGAGGTATTGAACATCAAATTGACTTGATCGCAGGAGTGGCATTGCCAAACCGTGCTTCATATAGAAAAAATCATGAGGAGACTAAAGAAATTCAGCGACAAGTCCAAGAACTTCTGGACCGTGGGTACGTACGAAAGAGCCTTAGCCCATGAGTTGTGCTTGTTCTTTTAGTCCCTACGAAAGATGGTAGTTGGCGTATGTGTGTTGATTGTAGAACCATCAATAATATTACAATAAGGTATCATCATCCTATTCCTAGGTGAGATGATATGCTTGATGAATTGAGTGGGTCTATCATTTTCTCAAAGATTGACTTGCGTAGTGGATACCACCAAATTAGAATGAAATTAGGAGATGAATGGAAAACAACTTTCAAAACTAAGTTCTGTTTATATGAGTGGCTAGTCATGCCTTTTGGATTAACTAATGCACCTAACACTTTCATGCGTTTAATGAATGAAGTATTGAGAGTATTTATTAGAAAATTTGTGGTGGTTTACTTTGATGATATCTTGGTATATAGCAGGTCTATTTATGAACATTTGAATCATTTGCGTGCTATTTTTAATGCTTTGAGAGATGCACGCTTGTTCGGTAATCTTGAAAAGTGTACTTTTTGCATGGATCGAGACTCTTTTCTTGGCTATATTGTTACTCCACAGGGTATTGAGGGAGATGAAGTGAAAATTGAAGCCATCAAGAGCTAGCCAACACCTCAAACCGTCACGCAAGTGAGAAGTTTTCATGTACTTGCTGGTTTTGATCGACAGTTTGTGAAGAATTTCAACACCATTGCTTCTCTACTCAATGAGTTGACAAAGAAGGGAGCTTCATTCACATCGGGTCCAGCACAAGAGCAAGCTTTTAACATGCTTAGGGAGAAACTTACACATGCCCCTCTACTCCAACTTCTTGACTTTGGTAATACATTTGAGCTTGAATGTGATGCCAGTGGGATTAGGATAGGAGGAGTTCTCATACAAGAAGGTAAACATGTTGCTTACTTTAGTGAAAAATTGCATGGACCTAATCTGAATTATTCTACTTATGATAAGGAGTTGTATGCTTTAGTTTGGGTGTTAGAGACTTGATAACATTACCTTTGGCCTAAGGAGTTTGTCATTCATTCTGATCATGAATCCTTGAAACATATTAGAAGTTAGGCAAAACTAAATAAGCGACATGCAAAATGGGTTGAGTTCATAGAGTCATTTCCATACATCATTAAACATAAATGTGGTAGAGACAATATCATTGCAGATGCTTTATCTAGGCGTTTTACTATGTTATCTCGGCTTGATCACAAGATATTTGGTCTAGAAACAATAAAAGAGTTATATGCTACTGATCTAGACTTCAAGGATGCTTTTGAAAATTGTAGAGAGTGCCAAACTTGGAATAAATATGTGTTGAATGATGGTTTATTATATCGTGCTAACAAGCTATGCATCCCAGCTAGCTCCATTCGCCTTTTGTTTTTGTAGGAAGCTCACGGGGAGGATTGATGGGACATTTTGGAGCGAAGAAAACTGAGGACTTGCTGTCCACATACTTCTTTTGTCCAAGGATGCGATGGGATGTCATGCGCTACGTCTCATGCTGCACTACATGTAACAAAGGTAACTCACACTTGAATCCCTTTGGACTTTATATGCCCCTTCCTGTTTCTAGCTTCCCTTGGGAGCATATATCAATGGAGTTTGTCTTAGGTTTACCTAGAACAAAGAGGGGGAGGGATAGTATATTTGTGCTGGTCGATCGATTCTCAAAAATGACACATTTTATACCTTGTCATAAGAGCGATGATGCTACAAACATTGTTGATTTGTTTTTCAGGGATATCATTTGCCTACTTGGAGTACCCACCACCATTGTCTTTGATCGCGATGCGAAGTTCTTGAGCCACTTTTGGAGAAGTTTATGGTGCAAGTTGGGAACCAAGCTGCTATTCTCAACCACATGCCACCCTCAAACCGATGGGCAAATAGAGGTAGTTAATCGTACGTTATCCACCATGTTGCGGTCTATTTTGAAGAAGAATTTGAAGATGTGGGAAGAATGTTTACCTCATGTGGAGTTTGCATATAATCGAGCGATACATTCTACCACCAAGGTGAGTCCTTTCCAGGTTGTGTATGGCTTTAATCCCCGTGCTCCCATTGATCTTTTGCCATTGCCTACTTCTGAATATGTGCATTTAGATGCTAAGACATGTGTTGATTTTATTCTGAAATTACATACCACAACTAAAGAACACATTGAGAAGATTACCGAAAAGTATAAAATTGCTGGTAGTAAGGGTAGGAGACATTTAACCTTTGAAATATGTGATCTTGTTTGGTTACACTTGCATAAAGATAGATTTTCAGATTTGATAAAGTCTAAATTGATGGTCCTTTCAAGATAGTTAAGAAAATTAATGACAATGCATACCAGCTTGAGTTGCCTATAGATTTTGGGGTTAGCCCCACATTTAACATTTCATATTTGAAGCCATATTTGGGAGAAGAAGACGAGTTTGAGTCGAGGACGACTCCAATTCAAGAAAGGGAGGATGATGAGGACATCGATAACAATGATAAAGACATCAAACACTCTATCATTCCTAGACCAATCACTCGCTCTCGTGCCCACAAGCTTAATTATGAGGTGCGTTCGTTTCTTACTTTACATAATGATATGGATATGGATGGGATACTACTTATGGGTGATATTTTGACTATAAGGAACTTGGGAGAAGAACTTCTGGATCAAACACAAGAGGGAGAGGCGGCACAACAATCCAATTCGGATTCCACTTCAAACTCCGATTTCGGTTCGGTTTCAGCAGAACACCCTTCATTAAAACGGACATAACTTTCTCGTACGGAGGCGGATTGAGGCGTTATTTAAGGCGTAACGAAAATATCATTCCAATGAATCTAGTTCCAAGTCTTGGTACATTACGAAACATTCTGTGTCGTCCGAACAAGTCATCAGGTGCTACGTCACCATTTTGGGCCACTTTGGACCTTGTATCCGTTTGGGTACTTAAGCCCAACATTAGGAAAGACTTTACACAAACCCTAGGTATTAATACTCTGTAGCCGTCATGAATTAGGGTTGGGTTTTTCTTAGTTTTGAACTGCCTTGCAGATTGAACTCTGACGTTCGTCAGATTGTGGAACCCCGCTCGAGAAATCAATCTCTCATCTGTTTGCGAGATTGTGTTTCCGTGTTCTTGCTTGTGTTCTTGATTCGTATGTAGGGATAAGGCTTCTTGGTGTGGTCAATTACGTTCGTGCATGGTTGATAACCAACGGAGCCGTGGTGTAGCGATTGTGGGCTTTAGATCAGTGTTGATCAGAAGCCGCATCGTCAACATCGAGTTCTCCACCAATCGAGTTTACCCCCTCTGATGGAAGATCAGACACCCGTGCACATAAGTTAGCTCTCAGGTAGAGGCAATGTTTAGAAGGTTCGACTTTACCGAGATCGTTCCTCCAGCTCCAATCACTAGTGTACTCCCGGTAAATCATATTTATACCAGAACCGATAGTAATACTGGCAAAACTGTCACATCTAAACTGTCACGTCTCCAGCCTCAACATCCATGGCTGAGACAAGTCACTACACTTACGGCCAAGCTAACCTGTTTTATTGCACGCCACCTACGCCTGCGCCAGCTTTACCCACATTGCCTGCACCGCATGCTCCTATGCAAACGCATAGGCCCGAGCACGTCGTATATCCCGAGCCAGCAAGTGGGGAAGACCACCGCGGACGACACGCTGACATACCACCGCGTGTCACGCCCCCGCATGAGAGACACGCGTGGGAAGGAGTCCAGGATGACATTGAGGAGTGGATCCGCACGCTATTTAGGGAGTGCACCGGCTTCACACTTAGAGATCAGGCTAGGGTTTACCGAAAGCCATACCCTGATCACTTCGACACTATACCCTACCCTCACGGCTATAGAGTCCCTGAATTCACCAAGTTCGACGGTGAGGGTAATAAGACCACACTAGAGCATATCAGCCAGTTCTTAGCACAACGTGGAGAAGCTAGTGGGTCGGACACGTTAAAACTTAGACTATTTTCTATTTCACTACTCGACACTGCTTTCACTTGGTTTTCGGTGCTCCCGCCAAACTCTGTCCAAACATGGGCCCAATTAGAACAAAATTCCATTACTATTTTTATACCGGCAAAACAGAACTTAGGCTTTCACACCTGACATCGGTCAAATAGAAGTCTAGTGAGAGTATCTCTGAATACATCAAGCGCTTTAGCGATACCAGAAATCAATGTTTTAGTCTCAATATTTTAGAAAGGGATTTGGTGGATCTAGCTTTTAACGGGTTGCGTTCTGAGATTAAGGAGAGGCTAGACAACCAGAACTTTTTAGAAGTCAGCCAAGTCCTACAGCAGGCTCTAGTCCAAGAAGGCTGAGCCAAAGATAAAAGGTTCATCAAAATGTTCAACAAGCCTAGGGCTGAAGTCCACATCATGGAACACTCCGACGAAGAAGAGTTGGAGGAAGAGGAAGATTCAGTTGACATGTACACAGCCGAATGGGTTTGGAATGCTAAGAGCAAGCCCATCACTTATTCCAAGCTACGACCGTCTCCCACTAAAAATCGGCCTAACGAAATTAAATACTCATTTGATATAACTAAGCCACAACCATCTTGGGCACCTCCGGGCATGACCAAATCATAGAAGAGGCGTATGCAACTCCTGTGGTCATAGGAGATGCGCAAGAAGAAGGCCGAGGATGAGTGAGATGCCATCTTTGAGGAAATCCACCCTCGGCCAGCCGCGAATCAAGTATGGAAGCCCAAGCTAGTTGAGATAAACAACCCGACTCTTGTTCCGAGCGACGACGACTACACGCCCATATCCGAGGGGCCCGCACCCCATGCGATGGACATCAACGTTGTCATGCTTCCCGACGAGTTTGCACTACCATGAGAGGAGGCCGAGGTCGCTCATTTGAACCTCGACCCGTGAGATGCTATTTTCGAAAAACCCGAGGATATGGCTCGTCACCTAAAACCCCTCTACGTCAAGGGGCATATTGATGGGAAGCCGATCTCCAGGATGCTTGTTGATGACAGTGCCACTGTCAATTTAATGTCGTACTCTCTTTTGAAGAAGCTTGGCAGGGACGAGGAGGACTTGAAGAAAACCAACCTAATGCTCAATGGCTTCAACGGCGAAAGCTTCGAAGCAAAAGGCGTACTCTCCCTAGAGTTGATAGTGGGTAACAAGACATTGCCAATAGCATTTCTCATCGTTGACGTGCAAGGAAACTACAGTGTGCTACTTGGGCGTGATTGGATTCATGCAAATTGATGTATTCCTTCATACCAGCAGATACTTCAGCCCAAGTGGCATTGGTCGATGTGTCCATCGATGCCGTCCATGACAAAGTAGAGTGTCTATCAGGTAGAGACCTCACGGATTATGACTTCGTTAGCATATCCGACGGATGTTTTGTGCCCGTGTCTGTAAAGCAGGATCGTGTAGCACGACTATTTCTAAATTAGTAGTCATGTCTAGTAAAAGTAATACTGACTGGCTGAAGTCTCGCGTAGAGAAATATCGGTCTTCTAAAGACGGTATTGCTGAAGCCATTGAAGACTTTAGCAAAGTGGAAAAGTTAGGATAAGGTTTTGCGTCAGCCGATCCTTTAGAAGAGGTCGATATAGGCGATGGTAACATTCCAAGGCCGACTTTTGTAAACCAAAATCTACATGCTGATGAAAAGGCCGAAGTAATAAAATTGCTTCGGTCATACGTCGATTGCTTCACATGGGAGTATAGCAAGATGCCCGGACTAAGCCACGAGCTCGTGGAGCATCAGCTGCCCATTAAACCCCAGTTTAGGCCTTATAAATAGCCCCCCGTCGCTTTAATTCGGCCATTTATGACCGAGTTAAATAGGAGATAGAACAACTACTCAAGGCTGAATTTATTAGGCTATGTAGGTATGCTGAATGGGTTGCTAACATTGTGCCTGTAGAGAAGAAGAGGAGCGACAAAATATGAGTTTGTATTGATTTCAGGGATCTAAACAAAGCCACTACGAAGGACGAATATCCCATGCCAATAGCCGACATGTTGATAAACGATGCTTCAGGACACAAGGTACTAAGTTTTCTTGATGGCAACGCTGATTATAATCAAATTTTTATGGCTGAAGAGACGTCTACAAGACAACCTTTCGATGCCCTGGTTTTGTCGGCTTGTTTGAGTGGGTCATTATGACTTTTGGTTTAAAGAATGCTGGCGCTACATATCAATGTGCTATGAATTTGATCTTTCACGACTTGCTAGGAGTTATGCTAGAAGTCTACATAGATGATTTTGTAGTTAAATCGGATGCTATGGGAAACCATTTAGCCGATTTAAGAGTCACTTTTGATATAATGCGTCGGTATGGCTTAAAAATGAACCCGCTCAAATGTGTTTTTTGCGTGTCAACAGGCAAGTTCTTAGGATTCATGATTCATGAAAGAGGTATTGAAATTGATCCTAAGAGGCTTGAAAATATTAGAAACTTTGAAGCACTGATATGCAAAAGAGACGTGCAAAAATTGCTAGGCAAGATGAACTATCTACGTCGCTTTATATCTAACTTGTTCGACAAAATTGATGCTTATGTCCCCATACTCCGGTTAAAGAACGGGGCCGAGTTCACTTAGGGGACAAGTCAGCAAAGTGCCTTTGATAAAATTAAAGAGTGTTTGTCGTCACCACCCGTGGTAAGAGCACCAAAAGCTGGGATTCCATTTTGGTTATATGTTGCTGTAGAAGATAGCGTAATAGGAGCCGTGCTAACTCAGGAAGTGGAGGGAAAAGAGTACATCATCACATTTTGGAGCCATATTGCGTCACTATCTTCTCCCTAGCACATGTATTGTTACTTGTCAAACCAATGTCATAAAATACATGTTGCAAAAACCAATTCTAAGTGGTAGAATCAGAAAGTGGGCTTATGCTTTAATTGAGTATGGTTTGGCTTATGAACCTCTAAGGGCCATGAAAGGCCAAATCGTCGCTAACTTTATAGTTGATCACCACGTAGATATCAATTGGAGTAACAGTGTCACTCTAATTGAAGTAGTGACATGTAAACTTTATTTTGATGGTTTGGTTTGCATAAATGGCCAAGGTATTGGAGTGGTTCTCGTATCACCTAGTGGTATGTGTTTTGAGACCTCGACCCAATTAGAATTTCCTTCTACTAATAATCAAACCGAATATGAAGCTTTATTGCTAGGAATTTAATTGATAGATTCCATGGGTGTTAAACATGTTCATGCGCATGGTGATTCTCTGTTAGTGGTGCAACAAGTAGCTAAAAGGGCTTAGTGTTTTAATGGCTTGCTAAACGGTTACTTGGATAAATGTTTAGACATAGTTGCTACTTTTGATGACATCAAAATCTCTCACGTGTCTAGAGAAGCCAATTCAATTGAAAATGATTTGGCTCAGCAGGCATCTGGCTACCATGTTAGGAGAGGAATTTTTTTTGTACAGGAAAGGCCAATGCTTGAACTCCCTGCCAAAGCCAGAGACTTCAGGTGGATGCGAGGTCCGTCGGGCCCTCCGGACCGAACCCCTTCATCCACTGGAGGGTATTGCATGTCAGAGCCCTCGTGCCGGATCTCTTCATCCACTAAAGGACCCTACACGCCGGACCCCTCACACCGAAGCCTTCCAGGCGATAGAGGCCTTCGCACGCCGGACCCCTCCGACAGAGGACATCGGTCTGGTCGTCTCCGCACGGCCGATCCGATCAGCCTTCGGCAAAAACAGGAAGGGCCCGGGGGGCACTCTGAAATTAGCAATTTAGACATCACTCTGGGAAAAGAGTTAGCAAACTCTCCGGATATCCATAAGGATGATTGGAGAACTCCAATCATCCAGTATTTAAAAAATCCCAATCAAAGGATTGATCATAAAGTTCAGCGATAAGGGTTTAAATTTGTATTGCTTGATAATGTATTATACCGCCAAACTATCGATGGAGTATTGTTGAAGTGCTTAGATGCCGATCAGTCCAAAGTGGCTACGGGAGAGGTCCATGAGGGGTTTTGTGGCACTCATAAGTCGGCCAAAAAATGAGTTGGATGCTCAAAAGAGCGGGTTATTATTGGTCGACCATAACTGAGGATTGTTTTAAGTATTATTGCGGGTGTGAAGCATGTCAAAAGTTTGGTAATATTCAGTTGGCTCCTTCATCATTACTTAACCCAATTATCAAACCATGGCCGTTCCGAGGTTGGGGTTTAGACTTCATCGGCCAAATTCACCCTCCCTCTTCAAAAGGGCATCGGTTCATGCTGATGGTGATGGACTACTTCACCAAATGGACGAAGCCGTGCCTCTCAAGAACATGACTCACAATGATGTAACTGATTTCATCTTGAAGCACATTATACATAGATTCGGTATTCCCCAAACTCTCACCACAAATCAAGGTACTTCATTTATTGCTAAAGAAGGGAGAGACTTTGCCGAATTGTATGGTATTAAGTTAATAAATTCTTCAACATACTATTCTCAGGCCAATGGTTAGGCCGAGTCTAGCAATAAGATTGTGGTTAAGCTCAATAAGAAGAAAATTGAAAAATTTCCTAAAAGGTGGCATGAAGTGCTTTCTGGGGCATTATGGGCTTGTAGAGTTGCAAAGCAGGGTGCTACCAAAGTAAGTCCATATGAGTTAGTATATGGACAAGAAGCCGTTCTGCTAGTGGAGGTAGATCTTGGCTCTTTAAGATTTCTTAAACAAGATGGCTTATCGGTCGATGAATATGAAACTCTTTTGAAGGATAATTTGGAAGAAGTGACCGATAAGAGGTTGAGGGCTTTAGAAGCTACTAGTGAGAGGCCCGTGCGTTGCAACGGATGCATAATTTTAATGGCAATATATTTAGAACATGATATATTTGTCGAACACATTTGTTTAGTAATATTGCGACGATAAGAAACAAAGTAATATATTATTCTTCAGAACAATACATTTGTGTTTCTCATGTAATAATTGGAGAATGTCACGATAATTAGGTTTGCAATGATGGTATTATTACTCATAGGAAATGAACATCTCATAAGCAGATAAGCTAGAGATAAATCAGGTTTAAACCATGCACATCCTATATCACATTCATGAACCAGATGTGCCTAAATGCTACAGCATAAAAATTTAGATAGGTACAACAGTGGTATCATTAGCAGTAAGAAATAAAAACAGTTCATTAAGAAACAAAAAACAATTATTTTCTAATATGGTTCAAATTTAATCGAAAAAATATAAACTTAATAAGGTGGATGAACAAAATTATGATTAAACAGTGGTTGCACAGCGAAATTCTTAAACAAAATAGCACATGTTTAATCAGCATAAAAATCAGTAAAATTATTCTGAATTTTTAATGACTTCAAAAATTTCACTCTCTAATTTAAATAAGACGTTGGTCTTATAAAAATCAGGAAACATCATAGAAAAGCTCTAAAAATTCTCATAAAATTCGGAATAATACTACTGAATGTGATGAAATTTACAAAATTATACCCGCATCAATCTTTATTTTATCTGATTTTTGGGCATTTTTCTTATTTTCCAGAGGATAAATAAAACAATAAATCAATTTTCCACTCCCCCGGCCCGAGAGCGATAGCGGCGAGCGCGAGCGGCGAGCCGTGCGACGCGGCGGAGCGGCGCGCGGCGGCGGCCACCGGTGGTCGGCCGCCACCGGCTAGCTCGCCGGAGCACCGCGCTCACCCTCGGGTGAGCGGGGCTCCGTCGAGCTAGCCCGGGCGGCCAAAACCCGAGGTCCCGAGAGGGTTCGCTAGTCGCTTCCCGGCCTCCGGCGAGCGGCGGCGCGGCGGCGGAGGGGTCCCGGCGAGCGGCGGCGCCACGCCCCGAGAGCGAAGGTGAGCCCGACCCCTCACTATTAGTTTAGGGTTAGGGTTAGGGCCTAACCCTAACCTTCGGTTTTTTTTATTTTGATGTTCTTATTTCCTCTTCTCTCTTACCCGAAGGTGGACCCTGCCCAAGTGAGCGGCGGCGCGACGACCCGACGGCGGTGCGGGCGAGCGGCGGCGAGCGACGGTGAGCGGCGTTAGGGTAGGGTAGGGTCTGAGCAGAGGGAGAGAGAAGAGGGGAGGGGGGCGCGCGGTCGAGGCGGGGGAGGGGGGCGCACGGTCGAGGCGGGGGAGGTCGCCTTGGTCCTGGCGGTTGCGTTGCACGCGGGTGCGCGTGGACTGTTGGCGTGCTGCGCGCGGACAAAAGGGTGGCGCGCTGCGCGCGGACGGGAGGGAGGCGCGCGCCGGGAGACGCGCGCGCGGCGCGCGGAGCGGACGGACGAGTAAGTCCCCGCATTATATTTGTTAAGATTGTTTATTAGGAAAATAATTAATTGTCTATCATATAGTAGTTATAATAATTAAATTTTTATACAAATAATATAACATATTATGTTAATAAAACCAGCTTCGTCGATATACATACGCCATTAACTATTTATTTTTCATTAGGAAATTAATTAACTGTCTATCATATAGTAGTTATAATAATTAAGAAGTGTATTTAATAAAATATCACTTGTATTAACTATTTATTTATATATTTTAATGATTAATTCGGTGGATTCTCTACCACTTAAAAATATTTATAGATGTGAAAGATAGCCCCACAAAAAATATTTTTTCTGTATAAAATATAACGATGGTTTGGTGTGGGGTGACGTCAGCGGATCTTCCCATGGATTCTGGTGGGCCCGGCCCATGAGAGTGGACCGGAAGATAGGTGCAGCGAGGAACATGATGCGTAAGAGCATTTCATGCATGTCCTTTTCAACATAATTTTATTTTTAATGACAAAGAATTATTTAGAACATAGTTTATTCAAACGTTGTTTAGTAATATCATGATGATAAATAGAATATTACAAGTGCTATTATATATTTATAATTATAAACATGACATAAAATTACATAAAAATGGATGTGAAATTCATATTACAAAGTTCCTTTCATCTAAGAAAAGGATATTTCTAGAATTTATAGTGAATCTAACGAAGCATATGTAAAATTCATAGTTTTACTTGATTTTTTAGAAATTGAAAGAACTTTGTGTAAAATTTATGTTTCTGTGTGATTTTTCAAAAATCTAAGGATTTTTTACACAAAATTCGTGCATCTGCGCAAAATACAAAAATTAAAGGATTAAAATACAAAAATATATTTTTTTTCTTTTTTCTTTTTATTCTTTTTATTCTTCTTCTCGTGCGGAGGACGCGCCGTGGGCGGGGGACGCGCCGTGGTGCGTGTGGGGGGAGAGGACAGTTGCGTATTTGTGCGGGCGTGGGACGAACGAATTTCATGCTATCGTGCGGTCGAATGAGTAGCTGCTTTAATTAGTAGAGATTTGTTTGAATTTTATTTTGGATGTAAATAATTTTAAATATATTTGTTTTTAATAGAGCCCCTAAATTGAAGTATGTAATGTTCCTTAAAATAGAGAGCAAAAAAAAATTAATTTTGGGATCTTTTATTTTTTAGAGTCATTTATAGTATTTGTTGAAAATGATTTTTTAATTCTAAATGAAACTGTTTTTAGTAATCTATTTTTTTTTGCGATAAGAACAGTGCAAACTTCAGTTGTTATTCATCTGACCTAGACTTTCTAGGTGGTAAAGATAAAAAAAATTGTAATTTTATGTATGTGCGTTGGACATGTTAGTAACACTTGTTCGTATAGACTATTATAGTCAGAGAGGTCTGTGCTTTGCAACAGAATCTTATTTTATAATAGGTTTTTTATTTCCGCGCAAAATACATAAATTAAAAGACTAAAATATAAATACAATTTTCTTTTTCTGGTTTTTTATTTACTTTTTTATTCTTTTTCCTTTTTTTCTTTTTTTTCTTTTCCTCTTTTCTTCTTTTTTTTTCTCACGCAATGAATCACATGCATGCAAGGGGCGGGCGGTTGCACAGCGGGCGGGGCGCGCACGTCGCGCTTTGATGGCCGGGCGGTTGCACCGGTTTCCGGTTTTTTTAGGGCGGTTGCACCGGTTTTTTTAGGGTATAAATTTTGATTGGTTTTTTATGGGAAGTGAGAGGTGCGCTGTACGGAGAGGAAGGGCGGACGGACGAGTAAGTCGCCGCTTTATAATAGTAGAGATATAAAGCAAGACAAAAGAAGAGAAACGGGACCCTCGACGCCGATGAATCCGGTGGGGAGTTCGGAGATTAATGATGGCAACATCATCATACCCACCATTGGCAACCTTTCTGAGAAGGATAGGGCAGAACTCAAGGCCACGACAAGGGAGTTACACACCTTTTTTCTTGGCCGCTTCACCAAGACCCACGGGGGGCTTTGTCAAGCGTGATAGCGACATCCCCGATCTCTCCGGAGCTAAGGTAACACCATCGTCTCCTCGAATGTCCTCATAGGACCTCGAGCAAAAGATAGCCAGCACCGTTGACCAGGCCATTAGCGCTACCATTACAAACCGCGTAAAATCCATGGTTGACTCGAAGTTGGACACGAAGATGGAGGCGATGTTTAGGAGATTCTTCTTTTCCGAGGCTGTTTCCCCCACTCCAATAGCTAGTGTACCCCCTGTTCACCGTGTATACAGTAGAACCGATGAGAGTACCAGGAAAGTTGTCACGTCCTCGTCCACGCCATCCATGGCCGAGCTCCTGCATGACCCTGTCGGTCAGACCGGCCCTTGGGCCGGTCAGACTTACATGTGCCGGATTACTCAGACGACAACGGTTGGTCAGACCGGTCACTAGGCTGGTCCGACCGACCATTATGCCTATGGTGAGACCGGCCATATGGCCGGTCCGACCACCCCTTCCGTGTTTTATGAACCACCACCGCCTGTGCCTGCGCAACCTCTCCCCGCGCTGCCCGCACCTCCTACTCCCGCACACCCACATAGGCCTGATCACATCCCGTATCATGAGCCCCCATGACAGGAGGAGCCGCATGGCCGACACCATGATATACCACTGCGTGTCGTGCCCCCACACGAGAGACGCGCACAGGAAGGAGGCTTAGATGACCTTGACGAGCAAATTCACGCACTATTTAGAGAGGTTGCAGGTTGGTCACCTAGATGTCGTTTGGTTCAGAGACAAAGTGGGATGTGATGGTTTTGTCCTAGTTTTTTAGATGAGATTTTTCCATCTCGTGTTTGGTTACGAGGGATGGGGATGTTCTAGTTTTATGTTTGGTTGGTGGGTTGAGAGAAACGGGACTCTGCCTCGGAACCTCTGTCCCGCACCGAGAAACCTTTGGTCCATTTCAAAATCTCTGGCCCATCCCTAAAACCTCCATATCAGAACCTCTGGTCCGCCATGGAACCTCTAGCCTGGTATCGGAGCCTCCGAGCATGAGGTGGGATGAATTCGTCCCTCCATTTTTGGGACGAGTTTGTCCTGAATATTGGAGGAATATTCCTTGGTGGGACGACTCTGCCCCACCTGACTCCAAACCAAACACTGTAAAAAACGGGACCGTCCTGTCTCATCCCACCTCATCCCTCAAACCAAACGACACCCTAGAGGATGGGGTAGGGTTTATCAAAATACATACCCTGATTACTTCGATACCATCCTATACCCGCGGGGCTTTAGGGTGCCCGAGTTTACAAAATTTGACGATGAAGGTAGTAAGACCACCCTAGAGCACACAGGTCAGTTCTTAGCACAGTGTGGCGAAGCTAGTGGGTCGGATGCTTTGAAGCTTAGATTGTTTACTCTATCGCTTTCTGGCACCGCATTCACTTAGTTTTCAGCGTTACTGCCAAACTCCATTTAGACTTGGGCCTAGTTGGAGTATAAGTTCCATGACTATTTTTATACTTGGGAGACCGAGCTTAGACTTTCACACTTGACATCGGTTAGACAGAAGGCTGTTGGACCAAAAATGGCGACCAGAGGGGGGGTGAATGGGAGCTTTTAAAATTTCAGACTAAAAATAGCCTTCTATTTTACTTCTGTCTTCTGCGGAACAGGCTTCGAACACACCCTTCGAAGTTCTGGTTCGGAGGTATTTCACAGCTCCGAAATCAGGCTTCGCAAGGAGCAAATGTTCGAAGCCAAGAACACTTCGCTCCACCCACAATCCCGAAAATTCAGCTCTGCTAAGTCAGTGCAGGCTCCGCACACAGGGTGCCTTCGAGCAGACTTCGCACTTCACCCTTTGCAAGAGCAGACTTCCCTCTGCGGACTTCGACCAAATACTCAGCGACAACAACTGGTGCTAGGCTTCGTACGTCGAAGGTCTAAACACACACTGAACAGACTTCACCGAGGACTTCGACACGGAAAGAAAACGGGCTTCGATCTAAGCCAAGAACAGTGCTTCGCTAGTAATCAGAGAGGTCTAGCCTCCAATTTACACAGAGTGAACAGACACTGAAAAACACACACTTCCCTCGAATAGGCTTCTCACACACTTCTCCAGAAAAGAATCAGTGCACACACTCAACTCAAAAGAAGTGAGACACAAATAGATCAAAGCATGCAGTGAAGTACGCATACAAGTTCAAGCAGTAAATGAAAACAGAATTGAAGCTTCATTGCTTGAACAGGGAACACAAAATGAACTCACAGACCGAATACAACGTGTGTGGCGGCTAGCACAGGAGCTCAAAAATGACTGCTCAAAGTGTTGATGTGACCTAGCTAGCTTCCACTATTTATAGGCGCTATTCAATCCTGTGAATAGACTACTTTACCCCTAGGGTTTACATTGGTTTTGTCTCATCAGAACAGGGGGTACAACTAGTAGTCTACTTTATTTGGAGGCCTCTTTTGTCAGCTTCGCAGAGGAGACATCATCAGCTTTTGCAGAGCAGACACGGTCAGCCTTTGTAGTCTTGGATTCTTCTGAAGCCCCCCTTCGCATGCAAGGGGTGCGGTAGCTTCGGTGAGAAGCCTTGAGCCTGATGGCCTTCGCTTCACCGAAGTCAGCTTTCGATACAGAGACGGTTTTGAGCCGAAGCCGTCAAAGCCCTTGGGCCTTCGCACGAACACCTTTAGAGTGGACCACCACGGCTTCGCAGCTTCTCCCAGCTCGAACTCCATCAGTCCGTGTACCGAAGACATGCATGGCCGAATAACCTCAAGTCAGCCTCACTCCGGAGTCACCCTCACTCCGAAGCCAGCCTCACTCCGGAGCCAGCCTCACTCCGAAGTCAGCCTCACTCCGAAGCCAGCCTCATTCCGGAGTCAGCTTCACTCCGGAGTAAGCTTCACTCCGAAGCCAGCCTCACTCCGAAGTCAGCTTCACTCCGGAGCCATCCTCACTCTGAAGCCCCACCTTCGGAGTACCACCCTTCAAAGTCCCTCCTTCGTCCAAGGCCTCCACATGAAGCATTCCATGAGCACTTTGTCGCAGTGTCTCTCCCTGAGCACACTCCTCGGCGATCCTCACCCGGACCATGCCTTCAATGCACCTCGACTTCTGAGACCTTCGTCGGGTATACCTTCGAGTGCCTGCCTCTGGAGCACACTTCGAATGCCCTGCCTCATTGATGAGGACTTGGTCCACCATGCTACGAAGTCACTCCATTCGGAGTACCCTTCAAAGTGCCTCGCCTTTGAGAAATTCGTCTCGGAGTACCTTCAGCCGGAGCCACACTCCGCACTTACTGCCTTCTCCTGGCGCACCTCGACCCGAGGTACGACCTAGACCCCTTCGCAGCCTTCGTGACTGAGCTCCCCGCTCGCCTGACATCAAGCCTCCTGCTTGATCCAGGTTCACTTGCTGTGAACCGTTCGTCGCCTCCAAAGTCACCTGCGCACCACAGATAGACAGACAAGTGTATCCAATACCCCGGAGACCTCTCCGGTAAACAACCTTCGGCACACACTCCGGTGTACCTCCCAAAGTACCGAAACCTTCAGTACGACCTAGTCATCGTGTACTGTCGGACCCCTCCGACTAGCACACTCCGCTGCAACAGCTGCAGCAAACAGACCCACTGAACCCTTCAGTGAAACCACCTCCGAACCCCTTCGGAGGGACCCCTTCGAATCAGAGGATAAAATCTGTCAATCACTCATCACAGACTCCGAAACCAACCCTTGGTTTCTCAATCTCCCCCTTGATAAGTGCATTGACAACCAAATTCAAGTTCAAGAAATTTTGAAAAATTTCAGCACACAAGTGACCATAAAAACTCAGAGACGAGCCAAACCATGTCACTTGACAAAAGAATTGTCCTCCCCCTTTTCAAAAGAGTTAAAGCCCCTTCGGCAAATCTTTCCCTTTGAAAGATAAAACTCCCCCTGAGTTATTTTATCCCCTTGCAGTAGAGAACTCAAAAAATTCTCCCCCTTTGGCAATGCAAGCATCAAGGAGCATTTAAAAGATGCAAAGCTTCGAAATGAGTAGAATTGCAAGGACATATAAAGAAAAAATATGCCAACTTTAATAGCAATAATTATGTGCTCAGCTCAATTTAACATTCTCTAAAAAACATGATGACAGCATGTGATTTTATCATTTTGAAATAAAAGCATCACCACTCAATCAAGGTAACTAGACAAGTAAAAGTAGGGACTGCGCAAAGCTAGTCAATTTCTATTCTAGACAGACATGTCCAGTTCACGTGGAGCATTGAAAGCAAACTTGATGATCAATTAATTTGTTGTTCTTTTCATAATGCTAGGGGTTATTTGTTTGTCTACCTTATACTTTCCAATCAAGCCAAGCCTAGGCATGATAGCCATCAGAAGCTTAAGGTGGTGATTTTGGCATATACTACACTATCCCAGTTCATACCAATGTGCAATGGTAAGCAGTCTAGAATAGAGTAGTGCGACAAAAAAACCCACCTGGATCTTTTTGCTTTGAAGCATGCAAATCATGGATTTTTAGAATTTTGATTAAGTGAACAAATTGTTTAGCACTTGATGAATATCCATGAGTAAGTAGAACAATTTTTCAAGTTGCAATGTTTAGCATCCAGAGAAAAGGAGTCTTGCTATCAAGCAGATAAAAGATAGCTAAAGCAGTCCTGCCTAAACATGCTAGATTCAAGACTAAGCAGTGAGCATGATTTGATTTTGGAAAGAAGAATCATGCACATAATGTTTCAGACATATTAAATAGAGCCGAGTTGACATGATTTCATGAATTAAAATCAGGCATAAAAGTGCAAAAGATGTAAATGCAATTTCACACACAATGAGCATATGCAAGACAATCAAAATCTGCTTCCCCCTCACAAAATACCGTAAGGGTGACAAACACTAAGTTCCCCACACAAGTAGGCAAAACGAGAAGCATCGAGGGGTTTTGTGAAAATATCGGCTAGCTGGTGTTGAGTATCAACATATTGAAGTTCAATATCACCCTTCTCATTATGATCTCTGAGAAAATGATATCGCACATCAATGTGTTTGTTTCTGGAATGCTGAACCGGGTTGTTTGCAATACAAATAGCACTAGTGTTATCACAGAAAAGTGGAACACTCTTATAATCTAACCCAAAATCCCACAGAGTGGAAACCATCCACAAAATATGAGAGCAACAGCTAGCTGCATCAACATATTCGGCCTCAGCCATCGATTGTGCAACACTAGACTGTTTGCGGGAAGACCAGCAAACCAGCGAAGTACCCAGAAAATGACAAGTACTAGAGGTACTTTTCCTATCAATCCTACACCTAGCAAAATCCGCATCGGAATAACCTCGAAGACACAAAGAGGAAGATGCAGAATACCAAATGCCAAATTCAAGGGTATGTTTGAGATACCTAAGAATGCGCTTTACCGCTTGGCGGTGCGAAGCTCGTGGTGAAGCCTGAAAACAAGCGCACACACACACTGCAAAGTGTATGTCCGGCCTCGTAGCAGTCAAGTAGAGGAGGGAGCCGATCATGCTTCGGAACTCCTTCTGATCTATGGCTTCTCCTTCCTCATCAGGATCTAGTGCTATCGAAGTAGTCATCGGAGTAGCGAGGGGCTTCGCATCAGTCATGTCGAACTTCTTGAGCAGGTCCTTGGTGTATTTTGTCTGGTGAACGAAGGTACCTTGTTTTCTTTGCATGATTTGCAAACCAAGGAAAAACGTGAGTTCGCCCATCATGGACATCTCGAACTCCCTGCTCATGGTATCTGCAAACTCGGCAACCAAAGCATGAGAAGAGCCACCAAAGATGATATCATCCACATAAATCTGAAGTAGGAGGAAATCTTTGCTATGCTTGAGAGTGAACAGGGTTTTATCAACAGATTCCATCAAATACCCCTGCTCAAGCAGAAAAGACTTAAGTCTATCATACCATGCCCGAGGGGCCTGCTTGAGTCCATAAAGAGCCTTATGAAGTTTAAGGACTTTATGTGGGTATTTGGGGTTTTCAAAACTAGGGGGTTGTTTTACATAAACATCTTCGCCTATGAATCCATTAAGAAAGACACTTTTGACATCCATTTGATAGAGTTTGAATCCCCGGGATGTCGCAAATGCAAGTAAAATCCTAATGGCCTCAAGACGAGCAACAAGTGCAAAAGTTTCAGTAAAATCAATCCCTTCTAATTGAGAATAACCCTAAGCTACAAGTCTAGCCTTGTTTCTAACTACAGTCCCATCCTCCCCTTGTTTGTTTTTGAAAATCCATTTTGTTCCAATGAAATGAACATTTGGTGGAGGATCAACTAAAGTCCATACTTGGTTTCTCTCAAAATTTTCAAGTTCTTCATGCATGGCATTGATCCAACTAGAATCAGAAAGTGCATGACTAATATATAAGGGCTCAAAAGTAGCAACAAAAGCGGAATCAATGAAATGAGCATGAGAACGTGTTACCCTTTGATCAAGCTCACCAATGATCTGCTCGGGAGGATGCATCCTTTGAACGTGATGTGGAGCCTCGCGGCGAGATGCAGTCTCCCCTCAACTTGTGCGTTGGAGTGGTCCAAGATGACCGATGTCGAGGTAGTTGCTTCGGCACCTTGTGCCGAAGTGGTTGAAGCGGGGTCAGCTTCGGGGGTTGATGTCGAGGGAAGTAGGGGTTCATCCTCAAAATCTCCGGGATCATCTTCTTAGAAGATGGTCTGCTCCATGTCGTGTTCATTTGCCTATTCAAAGGTAGAACTAACAGAGGGGGTTGATTCATCAAAAGTCACATCACATGACTCGATGACAGTGTTAGTTTCCAAATTATAAACACGATAATAATGACCATGTGTAGTGTAACTCAAAAAGATCCCATCAGAAGAACGCGACTCAAATTTGTCCAAATTTCCACGTTTTAGGATAAAGCAACGACAACCAAAAACTCGAAGATGAGTAACCTTGGGCTGTCTCCCAAAACGCAGTTCATAAGATGTCAAGTTCAAAATTGAGCGCAAGAAAATTCGGTTTGAGGTGTAACAAGCAGTGTTCATGGCCTCAGCCCAGAATTTTCCAGGAGTCTTGTGCTCATCAAGCATCGTCCTAGCCATCTCAACCAAAGTGCAGTTCTTTCTCTCAACAACACCGTTCTGTTGAGGAACCCGCGGAGCAGAGAATTGATGTTCTATGCCATGCTCCATCCAAAAGTCAACAAAGAGATTGTTCTTGAACTCAGTGCCATTATCCCTTCGAATGAATTTCAATTCACCAGGGAGTTCAGTGAAAAGTCTCAAAGCCAAGCTCCGAAAGTGTGAAAACACTTCATCCTTGCTGGCAAGAAAGAAGACCCAAGAGTAGCGAGAGAAATCATCGACAATGACTAACACATACCACTTGCCGCCTAAAGAAATAACCCGATAAGGACCTACAGTGTCCATGTGGAGAAGTTCTCCGGGTTGTTCAGTCATCACCGCGGTGACTGGCGAGTGCGAAGCGGCAATACTTTTTTCCATGTCGACGATGAGCGCAAACTAAATTCTTCTCAAACTTGAGCTTGGGCAATCCTCGGATCAGACCTAGGGCACTCAGACGAGTGAGCAACTCAAAGCTCATATGCCCTAGTCTCCTATGCCACTTCTAAAGCTCAGAAGTCGAATGTGCAACAAGAAAATGAGAAGAACCAGATGACTGAGAAAAATCAGCTCCAAAAACTCTCCCAACTATAAAGATCTTACAAACCACAACGCCATTAGAATTGAGTACTTGCGAAGTATCACGATGAAATCGCACTTCGAAGCCCTCATCAAGCATTTGAGATACAGAAAGCAAATTGTATCCCAAGTTTTCAACCAAAGCAACATATTTGAGAGTGAAATTCGAGTTGATTCTTACAACACCTTTACCTTTCACTCTACTCCTTCGATTGTTGCCGAACGTGATATGTTCCTTTTGCTTGGTTGTGGTGAGGCTGGAGAACCATGATGCATCTCCGGTCATGTGGCGTGAACAACCGGAGTCCATGATCCACGTGCCCTCCAAGCCTCGGTCCGCCGCCTACACATGATAAGAAAATCTCGATCGCTCAGTGCTGGGGTGAGTGAATACATGATGAGGTATCCAACACTGAGTGATACGAGTAGTAGGCATATTAAAAGTAGACTGTCTACGCACAGGATAATCGGAATGATGGAAAGTGCGAGGTCTACCTACATGCTGTGATCTAAAAGCATGACGAGGTATCCTACTCTAACGAGGTACAAAGCTACTCGCCCAGGGCCTACCACCATATGGAACATGGTGAACACCTCGAGGAGCAAAACCTCTCCGAGAAGTACGAGGAGCCTGAAAAACAGGACGTGAGTAAAACTCAGACTCATGCATACCTCGAGATGGGTAATGCATGTCCTGGAAACTCATCGCCTGAGAGCGTCGCTCATCCTTGATGCGACAAAAATAGAACCCAATCAAATGACCCGCCCGCTGACAATAGGAACAATGAAACACTCTCCTAGGGGCACTCTCATGGGTCATAGGAGCAACTCTCACAGGCTCCTTGGGCTTCTGCTGTGTGGTTTTCTTGGGAGGAATTTTCTTTGCAGGAGGAATGGTTTTCTTTGGAGTTTGGGTAGGCCTTTTGGCTGAAGGAGTGTCTAACAGAGCTCTCTCTTTCTCTAAGGTAGTGGGTGAGGTAAAAACAATTTTGTTTTCACTGTCTGAAGGAATCCTCTCAAAACCCAATCCTAGAGCTAACCCTGCTCTGTCAGCACACATCTTGGTTTTGGCCAAGAGCAAGTCCATCCTACCCTTTCCCTCAGTGCATTTGTTAACCACAGAAAGAAGGTATTCATTTTCAGTCATAAGGTTTTCAGCTCGCTCTCTAACAGTGCCTAGCTGGTCCTTAAGGGTTATGCAAGTGTCACACACATGTTGCACATCCTTAGAACTACCGGCCCTCTCCAATCTAGCCTCTAAATCCTGAATATGCTTATCACGTAAATTAATGCTCTCACGTAATAAGGGGCAGTTCATGCATTCAATTATATCATGAGGACTAGAATCAACCATAAAAGCTGCTTCTATGCAGTCTCAAGCTTAGAAAGTGTTTGAGCATGCACAGAACGCAACTGAGCAAGCTCACCCATGACAACAGTGCAAGAATCACATTCAACATCATTAACCCTAGACTTGAGAATGGCATAATCAGTAGAAATAGATTCTAGCCTAAGTCTAAGATCTTTTCTATCTCTAGCGGCTTGCACAAGTAATCTATCCTGACCCATAACTACTTCATTCAGTTCATCTAATTTAATTGAAAGCTGGTCATAGGATAGTGGTACTTCAGATGAGTCAAGCTCATCGCCGCTGTGATCACTGTCGGCCATGAAGCAGAGGCCGGTGAAATCTCGTCCCCTTCTTGTCCTTCTTCTCCTCCTTCCTTGGAGACTCCTCCTCCTCAAAGCTTGACTCCTCAGTTGAGGAAGTGTCGATGTCACTGAGAGCAGCAACAAAATCTCTGGAAGCGGCTTTGGCTACTCTCTTAGCCACCTTGCCACGCTTACCCTTCACAAAGGGTTTCCTCTCCTTCTTGTGGTATTTGGGGCGCTCACTCTCATCTCTCTTCTTGAGTTTAGGACAATTGGCCTTGATGTGAGAAGTGTCGCCACACTCAAAACAACCACTAAAACCACTTCTCCTCTGATCCCGTCTCTCATGGTGAAAATGGGTGAACCTTTTGGCAATGAGAGCAAGCTCATTATCATCCAGAGTATCCACCTGCTCCTTAGTGATGGAGACCAGGGAGGACAAAGCAAAAACCATCTACAAGAACACAAGTGCCAGATGTGCTTGGTTCTGCAGTTGTGCCACGGCTAGTGCTAGAAACTAGTGCCAATGGCTGTGGCAATGAGTTCCTATGCACTGCAAGAGATGCCTTGGCAATCTCTGTGGACTTCAGCTTGCTGAAGAGCTCATCACAGGTCAAGGTGTCATAACATGCGGACTCCTCAATGCTGGATATCTTCACTTCCCATATGCTATGATCAAGAGCATAGAGAAGCTTGATGGCTCTATCATGATCATTGTAAGCAAGCGTCCCGTTGGACCGCAAGTTACTCACTATCACATCAAAGCGAGAAAACATGGCATCTATAGATTCACCAGGTGCCTGCACAAACAGCTGATACTATTGATTGTATGTGCTTTGGTGCCGGACCTTAATCTAAGTAGAGCCCTCATGAAAAATAGTGAGTGTTGTCCAAATCTCCCTAGCTGTCCTAAGGTGCTGTACCCTGTCAAACTCACTCCGACTCAAACCAATGAACAGTATATTTCCAGCCTTGGAGTTGGCATTATACTGATCTTTCTCTGTTTGAGAGGTGCGAGTTTCTGGGATGGAGTATTGTGAGTCCACAATCTCCCAAATTGCATTTCCTTGGCTTAGCAAGTAAGCCTCCATGCGGACCTTCCAGTATGGAAAGTCCATCCCATCGAACAGAGGTATTTTACTAACTCTGTCCATGTCGCCAACAGATCACAAAACCGGTTAAGGTCAACCGGTGATCTTAACCTGCTCTGATACCAATTGTTGGACCAAAAATAGCGACCAGAGGGGGTGAATGGGAGCTTTTAAAATTTCAGACTAAAAATAGCCTTCTGTTTTACTTCTGTCTTCTACAGAACAGGCTTTGAACAAACCCTTCAAAGTTCGGGTTCGGAGGTTTTTCACAGCTCCGAAATCAGGCTTCGCAAGGAGCAAAAGTTCGAAGCCAAGAAGACTTCGCTCCACCCACAATCCCGAAAATTCAGCTCTGGTAAGTCAGTGTAGGCTCCGCACACAGGGTGCCTTCGAGCAGACTTCACACTTCACCCTTTGCAAGAGCATACTTCCCTCTGCGGACTTCGACCAAATACTCAGCGATAGCAACTGGTGCTAGTCTTCATACTTCGAAGGTCTAAACGCACACTAAACAGACTTCACCGAGGACTTCGACACAGAAAGAAAACGAAGTCGAGCTTCGATCTAAGCCAAGAACAGTGCTTCGCTAGTAATCAGAGAGGTCTAGCCTCTAGTTTACACAGAGCGAACAGACACTGAAAAACACACACTTCACTCGAATAGGCTTCTCGCACACTTCTCCAGAAAAGAATCAGTGCACACACTCAACTCAAAAGAAGTGAGACACAGAGAGATCAAAGCATGCAGTGAAGTACGCATACAAGTTCAAGCAGTAAATGAAAACAGAATCAAAGCTTCATTGCTTGAAAAGGGAACACAAAATGAACTCACAGACCGAATACAACGTGTGTGGTGGCTAGCATAGGAGCTCAAAAATGACTGCTCAAAGTGTTGATGTGACCTAGCTAGCTTCCACTATTTATAGGCACTATTCAGCCCTGTGAATAGACTACTTTACCCCTAGGGTTTACACTGGTTTTGTCTCATCAGTACAGGGGGGTACAACTGGTAGTCTACTTTATTTGGAGGCTTCTTTTGTCAGCTTCGCAGAGGAGACATCATCAACTTTTGCAGAACAGACATGGTCAACCTTTGCAGTCTTGGATTCTTCTAAATCCCTCCTTCGCACGCAAGGGGTGCGGTAGCTTCGGTGAGAAGCCTTGAGCCTGACGGCCTTCGCTTCACCGAAGTCAGCTTTTGATACAGAGACGGTTTTGAGCCGAAGCCGTCAAAGCCCTTGGGCCTTCGCACCAACACCTTCGGAGTGGACCACCACGGCTTCATAGCTTCTCCCAGCTCGAACTCCGTCAGCCCGTGTACCGAAGCCATGCATGGCCGAAGAACCTCAAGTCAGCCTCACTCCGGAGTCAGCCTCACTCCGGAGTCAGCCTCGCTCCAGAGCCAGCCTCACTCTGGAGCCAGCCTCACTCCGGAGCCAGCCTCACTCCGGAGCTAGCCTCACTCCGAAGTCAGCTTCACTCCGAAGCCAACCTCACTCCGAAGTAATCTTCACTCCGAAGCCAGCCTCACTTTGAAGCCCCACCTTCGGAGTACCACCCTTCGAAGTCCCTCCTTCGTCCAAGGCCTCCGCATGAAACATTCCATGAGCACTTTGTCGCAGTGTCTCTCCCTGAGCACACTCCTCGATGATCATCACACGGACCATGCCTTCGATGCACCTCGACTTCTGAGACCTTCGTCGGGTATACCTTCGAGTGCCTCCCTCCGGAGCACACTTCGAATGCCCTGCCTCATTGCTGTGGACTTGGTCCACCATACTCCGAAGTCACTCACCTCTGAGGACTTTGTCTCGGAGTACCTTCAACCGGAGTCACACTCCACACTTACTGCCTTCTCCTGGCGCACCTCGACCCGAGGTCCGACCTCGACCCCTTGGCAGCCTTCGTGACCGAGCTCCCCGCTCGCCTGGCATCAAGCCTCCCGCTTGACCCAGGTTCACTTGCTACGAACCGTCCGTCACCTCCGAAGTCACCTGCGCACCACAGACAGACAGACAAGTGTATCTAGTACCCTGGAGACCTCTCCGGGTAAACAACCTTTGGCACACACTCCGGTGTACCTCCCAAAGTACCGAAACCTTTGGTATGACCTAGTCATCGTGTACTGTCGGACCCCTCCGACAAGCACACTCCGCTGCAACAGCTACAACAAACAGACCCACCGAACCCTTCAGTGAAACCACCTCCAAACCCCTTCAGAGGGACCCCTTTGAATCAGAGGATAAAATCTGTCAATCACTCATCATAGACTCCGAAACCAACCCTTGGTTTCTCAAAGGCTAACGAGAGTGTTTCTGAGTACGTTAAGCGTTTTAGGGACACTAGAAACTGATGTTTTACTTTGAACATTTCTGATAGAGATTTGGTCGTCCTAGCCTTTAACGGTATTCACTCCGAACTTAAGGAGAAACTTGATGGCCAGGATTTCTTCGATGTTAGTAAGGTGCTACAGAAGGCTCTGGTTCATTAAAGCCGAGCCAAAAGTAGAAAGTTCACCAAGACATTTAACAAGCCTAAGGCCGAGGTGCACGTCATGGAGCACTCCAATGAGGAATCATCGGAGAACGAGGATGACTCAGCTGATATGTACACCACCGAGTCTACTTGGTCTAGTAAGACCAAGCCCATTGAGGAGCCATGCTGAATAGCGTGGGCCTCATGGCTCCAGAAGTGATGAGTCATTGTCAACGATAGTCAACGAGGACTGAAGAAGAGAAGAGATCTGCTGTTTCATGGGCCGCGTGTGACTCAGGTACACGGGCAGCGAGCGACTGTCGGGCAGAGAAGGCTGCGAAGTCGGGCTGGCCCAATCCGGGTGCATGGGCCAGAAGCAGTAGAAGACCCACTGGGCTGTTGACCAGGACTGACTCAGGTACACGGGCGGTGAGCGATTGCCGAGCTGAGAGAGCTGCGGAGTCGGGCCGGCCCAATCCGGGTACCTGGTGCAAAGCTGGTGGAGGCTTGGTCAGTTTCGGCGTAAAACTGACAACCGTTGTTTCTGTATCCGACTGTCCAGAAGAGAAGCCGTAGTCGCTACGAAAACTTAGCTTCCGGATAAGTCATCTGTATCTCTAGGCCCACAGTCAGTCAGTTGTGTCTGTAAAAATTCCTAAGGGCAGTAGAGTCTTTTTCTTTATTTTGAGTCTGTAAAAACCCTAAGGGGCTGGTAGAATATTCCTAGTGTTGGGCTGCCTATAAATAGGACCCCAATCCCTAGGGTTTGGACTACCCTTCTAGAATTCACTTTTGCATCATTCATTGGGTCATTCCTCTTGCTCCATGTATTATCTCTCTCCTGGTTGTATGCGCCGCCAGGAACCTTCTGTGAGGTTATTTCAGATTCATTTTTCCTTGGTCTGTTTGGTGGTTGATTCCTTCTGGTTGAATGCTGCATTTACTTCTCAGCTTTGATTCCTTTAGTTTGCTTGCATCAATTTATTTCCCGTGAGTTTTTGGGCTTCGGCAGGCGTGGGGAAGCTTCTGTTCTTCACGAGCAGAGTGCTAGTTCTTGCTGTTTGCAAGTAGTACTCCACTGTAGCTACAGTACTCCTTTGCCAGCTTTTTGCTTTTACTGCTCAACTTTTCGATCGGGTTGACAGGACTCAAATCACTTTCTTGGCTGCTTTCAGGCGAAGCCATCCTCTCTGTTCGAAGCCCCTCAGCTCCGTGAGGCAGGCTTCGATCCGACCATACTCGAAGGCTTCGTTTCAATCTTCGAACTTTGTTTTTTGTTCTGTGTTGCTAAGCTTCGAAGCATTTTTCTGATCGACAGCATTACATACTTCGAACAATAGTGCGAAGGGGCTTCGGCCCTATCTGTTCGAAGTCCATACTTCGACAAGTTTCGAAGTTGGGTTCGAAGCCTGTAGCTCCGTTAGGCATCGCACTGTCTTCTGTGTAGCGTGTCACTCTTCGCCTCTCTTTTCGGAGCTTGCTCCTTTCGAAGGTAGAGCATTGGCTTCGGACTTGTTTTTCTATCACGTGACAGGCTTCACTTCTTTGTTCGAAGGTTGTCTGTTTGTGTGTTGTGTTCGAAGCTTTCTGTTCGAAGGTTGTGCTTCGAAGCTCTTGGTTCAAAGTTGTGTTCGAAGTTTTGTCTTCGAAGTGCTCACTTCGAAGCAGGCTCCGACTTTGTCACTTTGCTCCGAAAGCTCTTGGTTCGAAGCTGTGTTTGAAGCCTTGTCTTCGAAGCACATACTTCGAACCAGGCTCCGGCACTGTTTTACTTCGCTCCGAAGTACACTTCGCTTCTTACCACTTCGAACTAGGCTAGACAGTGACATCTTCGGCATTTCGGACAGACTCCGTCACCAACCTCCGAAGCTGACCTCGACGTGCGAAGAGGGCTTCGCCAAGTTCCGAACAGGAGACAAATTTGGACAGTAACTTCTCTTTTCATTTTATACATACTTAGATCATTTCATTGAGAAGTTTAGGCCTGTCACAAATTGTTCATCTGACTAGTTGCACCACTTTAGTTTTACACTGTTTATCATCAGTTGCTTCTAGGTTAGAAACCTTTAGACTTAGGCCTTCTGTTTATTTTCTGCTGCGTAGTTTTTTTTGAGGTGCGTTGGGTATTGGGAACAGGCCATTGATTCAAAAGAATTTTTAAGGCGCCCATTCACCCCCCCTCTGGTCGCTACTTTCGGTCCTACAAGTGGTATCAGAGCGAGGTTAGGGTTTTTCCATACCTTAACCGGTTCTAAACCCCAGTAGTGACTATGACGTCTCCTGGTAAGGTCCCGTCCTTGGAAGCCTATGGCTATAATTATTGGAAGACTCGTATGCGAGCCTATCTCATGAGCCAGGGTTCGGACATATGGGACATTTGCGTTCACAGCACGTTTGTCATCTTGTCAGTCGCTGAGCATGGTACTGCTGGTATCATTGCTCAGCATCTGAGCAACAGTAAGGCTATGAACATTTTGTTTTCTGGTTTAGGTCCCACTGAGTTTGAGCGTGTGAGTCATCTCTCCACTGCGAGAGAGATCTGGGCTACCCTCAAGGCACACCATGAGGGAACAGCACAGGTCAAGGCTCGGCTCTATCAGACCTACCGGCGTGAATATTAGAATTTCACACAGAAGCCGGGTGAATCTGTTGAGGCTTTGTTTGGTCGCTTTCAGTCGATCATTAACAAGCTTCGGGACAACAAGGCTGAGGGTGCTCAGTTAGTCTCAGATCACGAGAAGGCGCTCAAGGTTCTTCATACCTTGGACCCAAAGATCTGGGAGATCAAGGTATCATCTATCGTTGAGAGTACTTCTTACGATACCTTGACCATTTCTGAGTTGTTTAGCAAGCTGAAGGCCACTGAGGTAGATATCCAGTTGAGATCACATCTCACTGGCTCTGGATCAAAATCCCTGGCCCTTGCTACACCTTCTGTTGATCCCTCTGCTGTGAGCTGTGCTAGGTTCTCCTTGATGTCTATCACTGAGGACCAGCTTGAGTTGTTGGGAGATGATGATTTGTGTCTCTTTAACAACCGGGTGCGTTGTGTCTATGATAAAAGAATGTTCAAAAGACACGGCACAAAATCCGGATGCTTTGAATGTGGTGATCCAGGACACTTCATCGCCGACTGCCCCAAGCGCAGTGGATACAAGAAGGGCACCGGCAGCAGCTTCCACGACTCCGGCAAGCATGAGAGCCCCTCCTTCAACAAGGGCAAGCCGAAGACCCGGTTCTTCAAGAAGGCCCTGAAGGACTACCGGCGAGAGAACAAGAAGCGCGACAAGGCCTTCTTCACCGAGATGGAGAAGAGCTACTCCAAGAGATCCACTTCTTCTTCCTCTTCATCGAGCTCAAGCGATGAGGAGATCTCTGTCAAGAAGGGGAAGGACAAGGATGATCCGGCGGGCCTCTGCTTCATGGCTTTCGGGGACAAGCCGAAGAGCCGCTTACACCAGCGCCGAAGATCCCGCAAGAGCTTCTGCTCCATGGCTCTTGGGGATAGAGAAGAAAAGATCTCCTCCGACGACTCCGACGACGACGATAGCAAGGTATCATCTTATGAGCGTGAAATTGTTGATTTACTTGAAAGCAATCGTCAGGAGTTGAAATATCGGGAGAAACTGCTTAGGGGGGCTAAGAAAAGGATAGACCAGTTAGAGAGTGAGCTTGTCGTGGCCAATGGTAGAATAGAAAGTCTATCTTCTTCCCCTTGCTTGGGTGATAGCAGTGAGTGCCCGAAGTGTGAGGTGCTTCTGTGTGACCTGTCGACTCTGAAGTCCAGGTACACAGAAAGGGTTGATGAGAGGGACGCTTTGGCCACTGAGCTTGAAAGCGCTCAGCAGGAGCTGAAAGATGCTCAAGCCACTGTCGTCGCACCCTGTGTTGATTGCCCATCGCATCTAGCTGCCTTAGCTGAGCTGAAATCCAAGGGCGATGAGCATTTGGGTGATTTAGAGAGGTTGAGAGCTGAGCTTGCCCAGACTAGGCTAGAGCTTGAGACACTGTCAGTTCCACCCACTGTTTGTGAGAACTGCCTGTCTCTTAGAATGGAGTTGATTAAGCTAAAAGCCGGAAAGTCTGTTCAAGTAGAGAGTGAGTGTGAGATCTGCTTGTCTCAGGTGGAGGTTCTAGCTTCTTTGAGAGAGGAGCTAGCAGATTCTCAGAATGAGAACTTTTACCTCCGTTCTATCCTGAGTTGGATCAGTGCCAGAGAGCCACAGCTTGGCATGATGATCCAGCAGTTCAAGAGGCAGGATGGGTTTGGGGTAGGTTACACCTACACCAAGGCTGACTTTGAGAGTGCCATCAGCCGGGCAGTGGAGTGGAGTAAAATGACTCCAGAGCGGAGGTATCCCAAGACTCACTCCACTGAGTCTTCCCAGGCTTGTTAGCCCAAGGACGGAGTGATTCATGAGCCACCTAAAGCTCCACCCAAGAAACCTATCTGGGTTCCAAAGCCCAAAAATCTCCACACTTCTCTTGACTCTCTTCCTGGACCATCTCAGCCCAAGAAGACAACACCAATCACCACTAAGCCCAAGAATCCTAAGCCTCAACCACATCCCAAGAAGCCTACCTATCATTGTGAGTATTGTCAGAGAGACGGGCATCTTGCGGAGTTTTGCTTCAGGAGGAAGCGGGTTGAGAGAGCAGAGAGGGCTCGTAGTGATCAGGAGCAGTTCTACCAGCAGGGTGGTAGACTGCATGTTCCTCGGCGCGGGGAGAGGCTGGAGGCCAGGCCGTGTCGTGTAGGTGGTGGTAGAGGAGACGGTTTTCGTGCCCGTGCTCCAGTTGGTGGTGTTCGTTCCGGCAGAGTTTCAGACCGAGTTGGCTACGGTTCTGGACCTCGTGGCAGCAGGGTTAGGAAGAACCGTGGACCGCGTTTTGAGCCACGTTTTGGTCCAAATTCTTTTGATGGTTTTCGCTTTCCATCTTTTGAGCAGATGGCTCGACACTGGTTTAGCTCTTTTGCTAAACCTGGTGCCGGACCATTTGCTCCCACTTACAGACACTGATTGTGCAGGACCGGGGACTGGAGGATGTTTGGATTATGGATTCAGGATGTTCTCGCCACATGACGGGACATCGCAGATGGTTCTCCAGTCTCACTCCCCCGAGCTCCAAAGAGTACATCACATTCGGGAACAGCGGTCAAGGGAAAGTAAGTGGCATAGGCTCAATCAGCATTTTAGACCATTTCTCTTTAAAGAATGTTGCTTTGGTTAAAAATCTGAACTTCAATTTAATCTCTGTTTCGCAACTTCTTGAGGATGGTTTGGAAGTGCGTTTTAAGAAGGGCAATTCTTCTGTGGTTGATTCTAGAGGGTCTTTGGTTTGTCAGATTTTACCCTTCGGTAAAGTTTTTCGAATTGACTTCTCTAGTTCTTTTGGCCCTTCTCGCTGTTTGATTGCTGGATCTTCTTCTGAGCTCTGGAAGTGGCATAGGAGGTTAGGTCATTTGAGTTTTGATCTGCTAGTCAGGTTAAGCTCTATGGATCTCATCCGAGGATTGCCCAAGCTTAAATTGGAGAAGGATCTAGTTTGTCATCCCTGTCGTCATGGGAAAATGGTTGCCGCTTCTCACTCACCTGTGACTCAGGTGATGACTTCGTATCCAGGCGAGCTTTTACATTTGGACACTGTAGGTCCAGCTCGGGTACGCTCAGTCGGTGGGAAGTGGTATGCACTAGTGATTGTTGACGACTTTTCTCGTTTCTCGTGAGTTTTCTTTTTGGAGTCTAAGGATGAAACTTTTCAATTTGTCCATGACCTGATTTTGAAGCTGAAGAATGAGAACAATGGTCGGATGCGAGCAATTCGCTCCGACAACGGCTCTGAGTTCAAGAACTCTCAGTTCGTCAGCTTCTGTGGTGATCAGGGTCTGGACCATCAGTTTTCTTCTCCTTACACTCCCCCACAGAACGGCGTTGTGGAACGTAAGAACCGCACGCTAGTTGAGATGGCCAGGACGATGCTCGATGAGCACAGGACTCCTAGGCGTTTTTGGGCTGAAGCCATGAACACGGCTTGCTATCTGGCCAACCGCATTTTTCTTAGAGCTTACATTGGTAAGACATCATATGAGTTGCGTTTTGGCAGACAGCCCAAGGTGAGCCACTTGCGAGCATTTGGCTGCAAATGCTTTGTGCTCAAGAAGGGAGGGCATTTGGACAAGTTTGAGTCTCGTTGCTGGGATGGTGTTTTTCTTGGTTATGCATTGCATTCTCGAGGCTTCCGTGTTTGGAACCTCGAATCCCAGCTGCTTGTCGAGACGTGTGAGGTTTCATTTGACGAGTCCTTGCCTTCTTTGACTCCTTCTTTTGAGCTTTCTGGTGATGATGAGCTCGGAGAGTCCATCTTCGAGGAAGATGAGGATACTCCAGCTGCTGTTGAGGGTGGGCCTTCTGCATCCCCCGCAGAGCCCACACCTTCTGTGACTTCGACTGATGATGAGGGTGGACCTCTGATCACTTCTTCCACTTCGATCGAGCCCCCTCCGTCGAGTCCAGAGGTGCCAGCTGCTGACTCCGGTGAGGTGACTTCAGATCACCAGGGAACTCGAGCAGTTCAGCGTGACCATCCCTGAGAGCTCATCATAGGTGATTTGACTGAGAGGACTTTGCGTTCTTCTGCCTCTCTCGCTGTGTTTGTTGAATCTGCGTTTGTTGCATCTTTTGAGCCCAGAGACATTTCTCATGCTCTTTCTGATTCTAATTGGATTAATGCTATGCAAGAAGAGCTTGAGAATTTTGTCCGCAATCGGGTTTGGACACTAGTTGAGCCGCCACCAGGATGCAACCCCATAGGCACCAAGTGGGTATTCAAGAACAAACAAGGTGAAGATGGGGTTGTGGTGCGCAACAAGGCTCGATTAGTTGCCCAGGGTTATTGCCAGAAGGAAGGTATTGACTTTGAAGAAACCTTCGCTCCTGTTGCCCGTCTTGAGTCCATTCGTATCCTTCTAGCTTTTGCCGTTTCAAAGGGTTTTAAGCTGTTTCAAATGGATGTTAAGAGTGCTTTTCTGAACGGGTACATAGAAGAGGAGGTTTATGTTAGGCAACCCCCCGGTTTTGAGAACCCTAAGTTTCCTCGACATGTTTTTAAATTGCATAAAGCTTTATACGGGTTGAAGCAAGCCCCCAGGGCTTGGTATGACCGGTTAAAGCAATTTTTGTTGGGGAAGGGCTTTGTAATGGGTTCTGTGGACAAAACTCTCTTTTTGCTCAGAGTTGCTTCAGACTTCTTAGTTGCTCAGATTTACGTGGACGATATTATTTTTGGCGGTACTTCTAATGATCTTGTGTCCAAGTTTTCTGAGCAAATGCACAGTGAGTTTGAGATGAGCCTCATGGGTGAGCTCAAGTATTTCTTAGGGCTCCAGATCAAGCAGACCAAGGACGGCACCTTCATCCACCAAGGTAAGTACACTCGCGATATGTTAAAGAAATTTGACTTTGGTGGTGAATTGAAGCCGCAGATGACCCCGATGGGCACTTCTGGGGGTCTGGACAAGGACGAGAGCGGTGTCAAGGTCAATGAGAGAGAGTTTCGAGGGATGATCGGTTCGCTGCTGTACTTGACAGCAATGAGGCCAGATATACAGTTCGCTGTAGGACTGTGCGCGCGTTTTCAGTCTTCACCACGCGCATCTCATCGGCAAGCTGTCAAGCGTATCTTTAGGTATCTTACCTATGCGCCTGATCTTGGTCTTTATTATTCAGCATCATCATCTCTTGATTTATCTGGCTTTTCGGACGCCGACTTTGGTGGGTGCCGGTTGGATCGCAAGTCGACTTCCGGTACTTGCCAGTTTCTTGGTTCTTCTCTTGTCTCTTGGTCTTCTCGAAAGCAATCTGGAGTTGCTCTTTCGACCACAGAGGCTGAGTACGTAGCTGCTGCCAGCTGCTGCTCACAGTTGGTTTGGATGATTTCCACTCTACGAGACTTTGGGTTGTTCTTTCCTACCAGGGTTCCATTATTTTGCGACAGCACTAGTGCTATTAGTGTAGGGAAAAACCCGTGTCTTCATTCAAAAACCAAACATATTGATGTGCGCTTTCACTTCTTGCGGGATCAATATGAGAAAGGTGTCATTGACCTTATTCATGTTGATACCCATCATCAGTTGGCTGACATTTTCACCAAACCCCTAGATCAGTCTACTTTTGAGCGTTTAAGAGGGGATTTGGGTGTTGTGTATCCTTTCTAGGATATTTTGCGTCAGTTTTTTTCTTTCTTCTTTACTCTTTTTTCTTGAGTCTTTTTGTGTGTGTTTATATCTTGCATATTCACGTATCACACTTTAGAGATGCTTCTGTTATATGATTGAACTGCTTTACCTACTCTAGCTGGTACATGCTTTCGAATACTTGTCGATGATCATGCTTTGCTTCAGTTAAAATGATATGCTGATATCTGTCATATGCATGGCTTTTACTCTTTCAACTTGAAAAATGATCACCATTGCTTCTGGTAACTAGCATGTGTAGGCTGAGTGCTTTTGCTATCTGTTGCATGCCTTGTAGCCAGTTCATCACATAGATGCAGATATGCAACTTGGACATCTTTATGCTTTAACATGGAAAATGTGCTATAAAAATGATAAAAATCAAAAATGAATGAAAATTCCATGCCTTTTTATGCTTAAGTTGAAAAGATCCAAGTGGGTTTGCTTTGTCGCATTATATTGTTCTGGACTGCTTACCATAGCACTTTGGTATGAACTAGGACAGTGTAGTGTATGCCAAGACCAATGTCTTAAGCTTCTGATGGTCCAGTTCTGGCCTAGGCTTGACTTGGTCGGTTAGCATAAGGTTTGACATGCAAATAACCCTTGGCACAAATGACAAAGGAAAATGAAAAAGCCTGAACTTTAAAAGGATAACAAGTTTGCTGAAGCACTTTGTTTTGAACAATGCTTATCTTGGTAGATATCAGTTAGCTTCTGCATCTCATGCTTTACCTTGCTTGTTTACTAGAAAATGTGGTGATGCTTTTATTTGCAAAAACTGAAAAATGTGTGCTAAATGACTTTCTTTAGATATATAATCTATTGCACTGATCATGCCATGTGTCTTAGACAGTATCTCTTTTGCTATACTTGTTAGATACTGTACTTGCAGTCAATCATATCTGAGAAGCATGCTTTCTACACTCCACCTGCACCCCAGTTGCATTCACTGCATATTTTGAGGGGGAGTTACTTTTCAGGGGGAGTCTGTGTCTCTTTTGAGTGCTTGATGAGTTCACTTGTCAACAAGGGGGAGAAAATTTGGGATCAGAGTTTAAGGGGGAGTTCTTACTCTGTTGATATCCTTGTTATTCTGCAATCGCACTCATTTTGAGCTTTTATGTTTTGATTAACCATAATGACCGATTCTTACTTTTGTTTGGCTTTTGGTCATTAGGGTTAAACTTTTACCTTATTTTTCTTCTTCTTTGTTTTCTTGTGTTTTGTTTTCGTGTTTCCACATTTGTTCACAGGTGTTGAAGAGCTGAGAATTGAGGAGTGTTGACAATGCACTCATCAAGGGGGAGATTGAGGAGCCATGCTGAATAGCGTGGGCCTCATGGCTCCAGAAGTGATGAGTCATTGTCAACGATAGTCAACGAGGACTGAAGAAGAGAAGAGATCTGCTGTTTCATGGGCTGCGTGTGACTCAGGTACACGGGCAGCGAGCGACTGTCGGGCAGAGGAGGCTGCGAAGTCGCGCTGGCCCAATCCGAGTGCATGGGCCAGAAGCAGTAGAAGACCCACTGGGCTGTTGACCAGGACTGACTCAGGTACACGGGCGGTGAGCGATTGCCGGGCTGAGAGAGCTGCGGAGTCGGGCCGGCCCAATCCGGGTACCTGGTGCAAAGCTGGTGGAGGCTTGGTCAGTTTCGGCGTAAAACTGACAACCGTTGTTTCTGTATCCGACTGTCCAGAAGAGAAGCCGTAGTCGCTACGAAAACTTAGCTTCCGGATAAGTCATCTGTATCTCTAGGCCCACAGTCAGTCAGTTGTGTCTGTAAAAATTCCTAAGGGCAGTAGAGTCTTTTTCTTTATTTTGAGTCTGTAAAAACCCTAAGGGGCTGGTAGAATATTCCTAGTGTTGGGCTGCCTATAAATAGGACCCCAATCCCTAGGGTTTGGACTACCCTTCTAGAATTCACTTTTTGCATCATTCATTGGGTCATTCCTCTTGCTCCCTGTATTGTCTCTCTCCTGGTTGTATGCGCCGCCAGGAACCTTCTGTGAGGTTATTTCAGATTCATTTTTCCTTGGTCTGTTTGGTGGTTGATTCCTTCTGGTTGAATGCTGCATTTACTTCTCAGCTTTGATTCCTTTAGTTTGCTTGCATCAATTTATTTCCCGTGAGTTTTTGGGCTTCGGCAGGCGTGGGGAAGCTTCTGTTCTTCACGAGCAGAGTGCTAGTTCTTGCTGTTTGCAAGTAGTACTCCACTGTAGCTACAGTACTCCTTTGCCAGCTTTTTGCTTTTACTGCTCAACTTTTCGATCGGGTTGACAGGACTCAAATCACTTTCCTGGCTGCTTTCAGGTGAAGCCATCCTCTCTGTTTGAAGCCCCTCAGCTCCGTGAGGCAGGCTTCGATCCGACCATACTCGAAGGCTTCGTTTCAATCTTCGAACTTTGTTTTGTGTTCTGTGTTGCTAAGCTTCGAAGCATTTTTCTGATCGACAGCATTACATACTTCGAACAATAGTGCGAAGGGGCTTCGGCCCTATCTGTTCGAAGTCCATACTTCGACAAGTTTCGAAGTTGGGTTCGAAGCCTGTAGCTCCGTTAGGCATCGCACTGTCTTCTGTGTAGCGTGTCACTCTTCGCCTCTCTTTTCGGAGCTTGCTCCTTTCGAAGGTAGAGCATTGGCTTCGGACTTGTTTTTCTATCACGTGACAGGCTTCGCTTCTTTGTTCGAAGGTTGTCTGTTTGTGTGTTGTGTTCAAAGCTTTCTGTTCGAAGGTTGTGCTTCGAAGCTCTCGGTTCAAAGTTGTGTTCGAAGTTTTGTCTTCGAAGTGCTCACTTCGAAGCAGGCTCCGACTTTGTCACTTTGCTCCGAAAGCTCTTGGTTCGAAGCTATGTTCGAAGCCTTGTCTTCGAAGCACATACTTCGAACCAGGCTCCGGCAGTGTTTTACTTCGCTCCGAAGTACACTTCGCTTCTTACCACTTCGAACTAGGCTAGACAGTGACATCTTCGGCATTTCGGACAGACTCCGTCACCAACCTCCGAAGCTGACCTCGACGTGCGAAGGGGGCTTCGCCAAGTTCCGAACAGGAGACAAATTTGGACAGTAACTTCTCTTTTCATTTTATACATACTTAGATCATTTCATTGAGAAGTTTAGGCCTGTCACAAATTGTTCATCTGACTAGTTGCACCACTTTAGTTTTACACTGTTTATCATCAGTTGCTTCTAGGTTAGAAACCTTTAGACTTAGGCCTTCTGTTTATTTTCTGCTGCGTAGTTTTTTTTTAGGTGCGTTGGGTATTGGGAACAGGCCATTGATTCGAAAGAATTTTTAAGGCGCCCATTCACCCCCCCCTCTGGTCGCTACTTTCGGTCCTACACCCATCACTTGCACTAAGTTACGACCGTCTCCTACTAAGAGTCGGCCTAGCAAGGTGAAGTATTCTTTTGATGTGACCAAGTGCGATAAGATATTTGATTTTTTGTTGAAGAACAAGCTTATCAGGTTAGCGAAGGGTCACGTCATTTCGACTGCCGATGACTTGAAGAAGCGGGCTTATTGTAAGTGGCACGATTCCCATTCCCATTCTACTAACGATTGCAATGTTTTTCATCGGCAGGTTCAATCGGCCATAGAAGAAGGATGGTTGAAATTGAATACAAGTCCCAAGATGAAGCTCGACCAGGACCCTTTCCTCATGAACACTATCCATCTCGATGGGAAGAAGGTGCTGATTTGGCTCGAGCAGGCCGAGTCCGCTAAGGGGAAGGAGGTCATGATCGAGGAACCACACCCACACACGCTCGTGCCGAAGAAACGTGAGGTAAGAGTGTGGAAAGTGAACACCTACACATCATCTTCGGTTGCGAATCGCAAGAAGTCGAAGGTGACATACGACATGCTGCTCTAGAAGCACCAGAAGAGGGCCAAAAACATGAGCGCTCAGCTAGGACCCCCAGCAAGGTCGGGCCCTCCTCGGAAGAATGGGTTCGGCCCACGATGGCTGAGACCACTGAAACCACATTTCCCTTCGCCGCCGTATCATCTGCCGATGGCATAGTGGCCCCTTGCTACTTTCTGCCTCCCGGGTACCCTACACCATATTACATTGCTTCATTCGTGCCACCCGTATTTTATAACATGGAGGGGAAAATGGACGCTCCGAGGGGTGATGTCTTCTCCAGACTATCCATCACACCACGAGGACGTCCGGAGGCGGTGTCCAAAGCTATCACCGTCATTTTGGGGTCCCAAGACATCCCAACCCCTAAGGGGGCCTCCACGGAGCAAGGCAAAGGTGAACCGCCAAGACCACCCGAGGAGACGCCCAGTCTGACCACAACCCTAGAGCTAGTCAGACCGCCTTCACCACTTCAGTTTGACCAGCCTATTGTGCCCGGACTGACCCGCAGTATACAAGCACCCGGCACTAGTCAGTCAGACCAGCCCACCATGGCCGGTCCGACCAGCAGAGCCTAGTCAAACTGGCACAGTAAGGCCGGTCCGACTGATAGGAAGCAAGAGCAAAAACCCGCCAAACGCAAAATTGACGAGGCTGATTCGGGCAATTCCCGTTCGGCCAAAAATTCTAGGAACAAAGTTGTGGCGCCCGGCACTAAACCACAACCATCGTGTGCACCACCAAGTATGACCAAGTCTCAGAAGAGGAGACTACAACATCTTCGAGCCTAGGAGAAGCGCGAAAAGAAGGCCGAGGATGAGCAAGACGCCATGTTCGAGGAGATCCGTCCTTGACCAGTAGCAAGACAAGTATGGAAGCCGAAGCTGGTTGCCATGGACAACCCGGCTCCTACTCCAAGCGACGAGGAGGACGATCTGATGGACGACGACTACACACCCATCTTTGAGCGGCCTCCTCCTCAGGTGATGGATATAAACGTCGTCATGTTACCCGTCGAGTTTTCTCTTCCACAGGATGAGGCCGAGGTCGCTTAGTTGAACATTGGCCCACAGGAGGCTATTTTTGAGAAGCCCGAGGATTCGGCCCGTCACTTGAAGCCTCTCTATGTCAAGGGGCACATCGACGGGAAGCCGCTCTCAAGGATGCTTGTAGATGGAGGCACCACTATCAACCTGATGTCGTACTCTCTGTTGAAGAAGCTCGACAAGAATGAAGATGACTTGATGAGGACCAACCTGATGCTCAACAGCTTCAACGACGAGAGCTCCGAGGCCAAGTGTGTACTTCCTCTAAAGCTGACGGTGGGCAACAAGACGTTGTCATTGGCGTTCTTCGTCGTCAATGTGCAAGGTAATTATAGTGTGCTACTTGGGCGTGACTGGATTCATGCAAATTGCTATATTCCGTCTACTTTGCACTAGTGCTTGATTCAGTGGGACGGCGATGATGTGAAGGTTGCACCAGCTGATACTTTGGCCCAGGTTGCTTTCATTGACGTGTCCATTGACACCGTCCATGATAAGGTAGAGTGTCTACCAGGTAGAGATCTCTCAGATTATGAATTTGTTATCGTGTCCGAGGGACGTTTTGTTCCCGTGTCTGTGAAGCCGGCTGGTGTAGCACACCTATTTCTAAACTAGTAGTCATGTCTAGTAAGAGTAATCTTGATTGGCTAAAGTATCGAGTGGAGCAATATCGGTCTTATAAAGACGGTATTGCTGAAGCCATTGAAGATTTTAGTGAAGTAGAAAAGTTAGGTCAAGGTTTCGCGTCTGCCAACCCTCTAGAAGAAGTAGATATATGCGATGGTACTGTTCCAAGACTAACTTTTGTAAATAAAAATTTGCATGCTGATGAAAAGGCCGAAGTAATAAAGTTGCTTCAGTCGTATGTCAATTGTTTCACATGGGAGTATAGCGAGATGCCTGGACTTAGGCGTGAGCTCGTGGAGCATCGTCTACCTATCAAACCCGGGTTTAGGCCTTATAAACAGCCCCTTCATCGCTTTAATTCGGCCGTGTATGACCGAGTTAAAGAAGACATAGAACGATTACTAAAGGCTGAGTTTATTAGGCCATGCAGGTATGCTGAAGGGGTTGCTAACATTGTTCCTATAGAGAAGAAAGGAAGTGGCAAGATTCGTGTGTGTATTGATTTCAGGGACTTGAACAAGGCCACTCTAAAGGACGAGTATCCCATGCCAATAGCTGACATGCTGATCAACGATGCTTCAAGACACAAGGTACTACATTTTCTTGATGGCAACGCTGGTTATAATCAAATCTTTATGGCCGGAGAGACATCTACAAGACAACCTTTTGATGCCCTGGTTTTTTGGCTTGTTTGAGTGGGTTGTTATGACTTTTGGTTTAAATAATGCTGGCGCTACATATCAACGTGCTATGAACTTGATCTTTCATGACTTGCTAGGAGTTATGCTAGAGGTCTACATAGATGATGTTGTAGTCAAATCGGATGCTATGGGAAACCATTTAGCCGATTTGAGAGTTGCTTTTCATAGGATGCGTTAGTATGGCTTAAAAATGAACCCACTCAAGTGTGTGTTTGGCGTGTTGGCAAGCAAGTTCTTAGGATTCATGATTCATGAAAGGGTATTGAGATTGATCCTAAGAGGCTTGAGAAGATTAAAAACTTTGAAGCACCAACATGGAAGAGAGATGTGCAAAAGTTGCTAGGCAAAGTTTAATTATTTGTGTCGCTTTATATCTAACTTGTCTGGCAAGATTTATGCTTTTGTCACAATACTTCGTCTAAACAATGAAGACAAATTCACTTGGGGGGCAAGTTAGCAACACACTTTTGAGAAGATTAAAGAGTGCTTGTCATCACCGCCTATGGTAAGAGCACCAAAAGCCGGGATTCTGTTTCAGCTCTACATTGCTGCAGAAGATAGCATGATAGGAGCAATGTTAACTCAGGAAGTGGACGGAAAACAGTACATCATCACATTCTTGAGTCACCGCCTCGGTCCACTTGGTGAAGTAATTTGTTGCCATCAATACGAATCAATGCCCTTTTGAAGAGGGAGGATGAATCTGGCCGATGAAGTCCAACCCCAACCTCAGAACGACCATGGTTTGATAATAGGGTTGAGTAGTGACACATGAGACAACTGAATATTACCAAACTTTTGACATGCTTCACACCCTCTATAATAATTAAAGCAATCCTCAGTCATAGTCGGCCAATAAAACCCCGCTCTTTTGAGCATCCAATTCATTTTCTGGGCCGACTGATGAGTACCACAAAGTCCCTCATGAACTTCTCCTATAGCTACTCTAGATTGCTCGGCATCTAAGAACTTTAGAAGTACACCATCAATAGTTCGGTGATGCATGTCGCCGAACTTTACGATCAACCCTCTGACTGGGATCCTTCAAATATTGGACGATTGGGATTCTCCAATCATTACTATGGATTACATCAGTGCTCACTAATTCCCCACCGGAATTGGTGTCCAAGTCACAAATTTGAAGTTACCTCCCGAGCCCCGAGTCAATCTGGCATGCGTCGGTCAGACCGGCCTTGGTAGTCCGGTCAGACCGCCTATTGCCGAACAGCTGACAAGGGCCAGTCGGTCTGGCCCAACATGGCCGGTCAGACTGGCAGTACACCTGTGGTTGGACCGACCTTGTCAGGTCGGTCAGACCGAAGTGCATTGTACGGGTTGATACTGGATTTTCAAACATCAGCTTTTCTTGTGCGAAAAATTTACCTCTTTTCACTTGATAGCCAGATGCCCGTTGATCCAAATCATTTTCTAATGAGTTGGCTTCTCTAGACGCATGAGAAATTTCAAAATCATCAAAAGTGGCAATTATGTCTAGACATTTATCCAAGTAGCTATTTAGTAAACCATTAAGACATTGAGCAATTTTAGCTACTTGTTGCACAATTAAAAGAGAATCACCATATGCATGAACATGTTTAACACACATGGAACCTAGCAATTCAAGTCCAAGCAATAAAGCTTCATATTTTGCCTGATTATTAGTGGAAGGAAATTCTAAATGGGCCAAGGTCTCAAAGCGCATGCCATTAGGTGATATGAGAAGCACTCCAATGCCTTGGCTACTTCTGCAAGCCGAACCATCAAAAGAAAGTTTCCATGACACTATCTCAATTATAGCAACATTGCTGCCCCAATTGACATCTACATGGTGATCAACTATAAAGTTACCGACGATTTGTTCTTTCATAGCTCTCAAAGGTTCGTAAGCCAAATCATATTCAATCAAAGCTTAAGCCCACTTTCCGATTCTACCACTTAGAATCGGTTTCTGTAACATGTATTTTATGACATCGGTTTGACAAGTAACAATACATGTGCTAGGGAAAAGATAGTGACGCAACTTGGTACATGCATAATAAAGTGATAAACACAAAGGTTCCACAAACACGTACCTTGTCTCGGCGTCCAGCAAGCAACGACTCAAGAATGTGATGATGCATTATTTTCCCTCCACCTCCTGAGTTAGCACGACTCCTATCATGCTATCTTCTACAATAATGTATAGTCGAAACCGAATCCCGGCTCTTGGTGCTCTCACCACAGGCGGTGATGACAAGCATTGTTTAATCTTATCAAAAGCGCTTTGTTGACTTGCCCCCTAAATGAACTTGGCCTCATTCTTTAGCCGGAGTATGGGGACAAAAGCATCAATTTTGCCAGACAAGTTAGATATAAAGCGACGCAAATAATTCATCTTGCCTAGCAACTTTTGCACATATCTCTTGCATGTCGGCGCTTCAAAGTTCTTAATCTTCTCAAGCCTCTTAGGATCAATCTCAATACCTCTTTCATGAATCATGAATCCTAAGAACTTGCCTGTCGACACGCCAAAAGCACACTTGAGTGGGTTCATCTTTAAACCATACTGACGCATTCTATCAAAAGCAACTCTCAAATCGGCTAAATGGTTCCCCATAGCATCCGACTTTGCTAAAATCTTCAATGGCTTCGGCAATACCATCTTTAGAAGACCAATATTCCTCCACACGAGACTTTAGCCAATCAAGATTACTATTACTAGACATGACTACTAGTTTAGAAATAGTCGTGCTAAAGTAGCCGACTTTACAAATACGAGAACAAAACATCCCTCGGACACGCTAACAAAGCCATAATCCGAGAGATCCCTACCTGACAAACTCTCCACATTATCATGGACGACGTCAATAGATACATCGGCCAATGCAACCTGGACCAAAGTATTAGCTAGTACAACCTCCACATCATCGCCATCCCACTATATCAGGCACTGGTGCAAAGCAGACGGGATACAACAATTTGCATGAATCTAATCATGCCCAAGTAGCACACTGTAGTTACCTTGCACATCTACAATGAAGAATGTCATCGGCAACGTCTTGTTGCCCACCGTCAGCTCCAAAGAAAGTCTGCCCTTGGCCTCAGAGCTCTTGTCGTTGAAACCGTTGAGCATTAGGTTGGTCTTCTTCAAATCTCATCCGCCCTTGCCGAGCTTCTTCAAGAGAGTGTACGACATCACGTTGATGGTAGAACCTCCATCAACCAACATCCTAGAGATTGGCTTTCTGTCAATGTGCCCCTTGACGTAGAGAGGCTTCAAGTGACAAGTCGTATCCTCGGGCTTCCCAAAAACAACATCTCATGGGCCAAGGCTTAGTTGAGCGACCTCGGCCTCATCTTGCGGTAGTGCAAACTCGGTGGGAAACATGATGACGTTTATGTCCATTGTATGAGGTGTGGGTCCCTCGGAGACGGGCGTGTAGTCATCGTCGTTGTCACTCAGAACGGGAGCCGGGTTGTTTGCCTCAACCGGCTTGGGCCTCCAGACTTGGTTCACGACTAGCCAAGGGCAGATTTCCTCGAAGATGGCGACTCGCTCATCCTAGGCCTTCTTCTCGCGCATCTCCTATGACCGCAAGCATTGTAGGCGCCTCTTCTACGATTTGGACATACCCGGAGGCACCTAAGATGGTTGTGGCTTAGTACTAGGTGCCACCAACTTGCTCCTGTGATTTTTGGCCGAACGGGAATTGCCCGGGTTGGCCTTGAAGTCTTTGCACTCAGGGGAACTATTCCCCTGTACCTTGTCAGTCAGACCAGCCTCGCTAGGCCTGTCGGACTGGCCATGGGGGTCGGTCGGACCGTACTGTGTCGGGCTCCTAGGACAAGCTGGTCGGACCAGCCATAGTAGGCCGGTAGGACCGGGCCTCGGGGATGGCTTCGGCCGGACCCGGGGACTTACCTTCATCGTGCTTCAGCGAGGGGGCCTTCGGGATTGGGACCTCCTGAAACCCTACCTTGATGGTGATAGCTTCAGACTCTCTCTCCATAACCCCTTCGCGATCGTCTCCTTTGGCTTCGTTCTGCACGAGTCGGCTCGGTGGCACCATGGATAGCCTGTGGAAAATGTTCCACTTCACTGCATCCATCTGTCCCTGCCAATCATAGTACTCCGAAGGAACAAAGGGGGTAACACTATACTATGAAGGGTACTCCGATGGTGAAGTGTAGTTCAGAGCCCATGGGAATCTTGTCCAGTAGTACGGCGGAGGCATCTCCAGTAGATATCAGTTTGATTATCGGTTCAATCTACTCTTCCAATCTATCAAGTCTACGACTGAGGGGTATAACCTCGCAGGAGACCACAGACTGTGGATACAAACTCTGTAGCAAAGGTCCGGCGTCCCGTGGGCTTGACGCCCTTGACAATAAGATACTACAAGGGGGGCAAGAATTATCAGAAATTCGGGGCCATCCAGAGGGAGCTCGCATCGTCAATGAACCCAATAATCAAGCCTTGGCCCTTTAGAGGATGAGGTATCGACATGATTGGCCAAATTTACCGAGCGTCAAGCAAAGGCCACAAGTTCATAATAGCGGCCACCGATTATTTCACAAAATGGGTAGAGGTCGTTCCACTCAAGAAAGTCACGTCCACCGACGCCCCCAAGTTTATTAGAGAGCACATAATATATCGGTTTGGGATTCCACATACCATCACCACAGACTAGGGAAAAATTTTCGTATCTGAAGAGTTTCAGCAGTTTGCGGCTGGGATGGGGATCAGACTGTTGAATTCATCGCCATACTATACGCAGGATAATGGGAAAGTAGAGGCATCCAACAAAATCTTGATCAAGTTGATAAAGCGCAAGATCGATGAACAACCTAAGCGTTGGCATCAGTTCCTGTCGGAGGCACTCTGGGCTTATCGAACGGTGCACCACGGGTCCACCCAGGTGCCGCCGTATCAGCTAGTATACAGCCACGAGGCCATATTGCCATGGTAGAACAATATCGGCTCGAGGAGGATCATATTGCAAGACCAACTCACAATCAATGATTATTATAATCTGAGCTCTCGAGAAGGTTGAAGAAAACAAGGCAATGTTTGCTAGGTACTATGATAAGAAGGTGGTGCCAAAGTCATTCAAACAAGGGGAGCTTGTGTGGAAGCTTATCCTGTCGATTGTATAAAAGGACAATCGGTTCAGCAAGTGGTCCCCTAATTGGGAGGGACCGTTTCAGATACATCGAGTGGTGCCCGACAATGCTTATTTATTTGAAGGGCTGAACGGGGAAGTATTTGGGAAGGCGTTGAATGGAAAGTACCTGAAAAAGTACTTCCCTAGTGTATGGATAAACACTTGAAAGGTTTTCGCACAGAATAGCCGATACCATTCGTATCGCCTCTAGATGGCCGATGCTGAGGCATCGAATGCCAGGAAGTCAAAAACTCAAGACCGAGAGCACATAAGAACCAATGATATATAAACACTTGTTTTCTCCAAGTTACAGAAACAGAGGTTTTCCATGGAGAAATATCTAGCGGAGCCTCCCAGGTTGCAATTCTAATCAGCTTCTGCTTCCAAGGCCGCTTGAGTTCCCTCGAGGTGGTTAGGCGATTCAGGACCTTCTTCCATTCACCCACGCCATTAGAATGGGGGCACCAGCACCCAAGTTTGTAGCGGTTGATACTGGCCCGTACTGTATCGGTCGGCCGCTGAGACTCACCATGGGACATCCCGATCGACGTCCTGAAAAGGGAAAGTCTAAGTCAGAAAGAGTAGCAGGGGAGGAGCAAAAAATAAGCACACGTTACCTCAGGACCCCCATCAGTATCATCCTGGTGGAGCCGCACCCGGTAGGCCAGCGAGGAGCGGTTGAAGATGAGAAACCAAGGGTGGTTTCGGTCTGGATGATGAGTGATTGTCAAGGATGAGCGTCTGAGCGGTTGAGTGGTTGAGAGTGGTTTCAGTGCATCGAGGGTTTTTATGTGAGATGGAGGTTTGGCTGCCGAGGGTTTCGGCGGTGCGTCGCGTTCTAGTTTTGGCTTGTCTTGTTTGTGCAGGGAGGAGATTCTGACCAATTGTCGACGGCGGGTGATCGAGGGTCGAGCGGGGAGCTTGATGCCGGAGGATCAAGGAGGTCGGGCGAAGTTGGAGATTATCTCAAGAGTGCACGAAGAGACAGAGCGAGACTTGGACGGACGGCTGATTGCGACGGCGTGACGACCGGGTTTGCGAGAGGGAGGCTAGGACAAGCATTCAGGCGGCTCGAGGGGATCGAGAGCGGAAGTGGCTTGCTGACGGTCGGAGTCGTGAAGCGGTGTCACGAGTCAAAGGTTTGAGAGGCTTTGTCGGTTTTTGCTGAAAACCATCGAAACATTTAATGTTTATGTTAATTCAATAAATAGGTGTGTAGTTTTAGTTTAAATTTTCAGTTTTGTAGTGTAACCTCTTGGTATAATTTTTAGAGTGGTTCTACTCTGAAATTATATTAAAAGGAGAGTCATTTTGTAATTTTACTTTTAGGTTTTATAGGATAATTTTCAGAATTGTTAATTCTGAAATTACTAAGGGTCTATGTGTAAACTGGGGGCTTCTGGCTGAACCATTGGAGAGCTTTTGAGACAATTTTTTCAATGAAAATGGCTGAGAAAACCTGAGTTTGAAAGAGTTTTGGACGAGGAACAGTGCTGCAAGGATTTTTCGGATCTGACACAGTAAAATCAACAATATTGGTCACTCTAATTCCTAGTTCCAGCGCAGGTACGATTTTTTCGATTTTGTGCTGCGTTTTCATGAAAATCTAGTGCAGAACTTGATATAGATGTCCAAGTAACTTTTGTTGTGCATGAATTGAATGATCCATTTTCGAAAGTTGCCAAGGATTTCTGTGATTTCTACATATTTCTTTTGCTGGTCAAAGGAGGCACCACAGTACTGAAAACTGATTCTCGAAAAGTGGTTCAGTTTTTGGTTTTGCTCCCCACATGTTTGATGAAATGTTTCATCAAGTGTTCATCAGGTTTTTGGCTGATCATTGAAGTGTTTCTTGAGTTATTACTTGGTAGAAGGTAGATCAAGCATTTTTGCTAGAAAAATTCAGAAATATATATATGTGCTGAGATCTCTTTACCTTCTTAAAATTTTACTTTTCTGAAACATGTTCATCAATTCAACTAATCTGTGATGATGGAGCTCTTCTCTTGATTACTCATCTGAAATCACTGTTCATGATCCATGAACACTATTCATCATCAAGGTTGGTCTTGCTTCCTACCATTTCTGCCATGACAAATTTGTTCATTACTGCTGTGAACCATTGACTACCTGAACTGAGTTTCTTCAGGTTTGTTTGCTATACTATTCTGCTGATACAAATTTGCTAGATGAGCTATAGTCAAGTTGTTTTCTGAAAACACATGATTGACAGATTAGATTATATGAACCATTTTTGTTTACTGCTGTTGAGAACAGATGAACATTTGTCTTTAGCTCTGAATATCTGATAATAGCGGCTAGTTGCTGTGCTGTTTGGAGTAATCTAATCTGATCAACTGATTTTCTGCACTGAAATTTAATCTGTGTTTAGGTTTAATTCTGAGATGTCCTATGGTTCAGATTGCAAAAGTGATAGTTCTGTCCAGGTTGATTGAAGCTTTCTAGAAATCCTAATCTAAAATTTCAGATTTTCTGATTTCTCTCCACCTGAGTCAGTTCTGAAATTATTTCACAATGTTTATCATCATGAATGTTTTGATTTGAATATTCAATCTAGATTTCAAGATCTGAGTAGAAACAGAATCTCCTTTGAAGCAAATCTGTATTGAATATACTTCTAGAACTGAATTCAGATTTCAGCTCGAATTTTATTCAGGTAGTCCATGTTTTGTTCTTCTGAATTGAATTTTGATTTAGACTGAAAAATTTCAGTTTGTTGAATCTGTCTCAGTTTGAAATCAGTGAGTTGCTTTAGTGATCTATTCAGATGTTTTGAACTCCTAATCTGAGATTAGAAATTCAGTTATTTGCAGAATTGCATTGATGTTTTGAAGTTGTGTTCACGATCAAGGATTGAGTAAATTTGTTCAGAATGTTGTTTCAGTTTCAGATAAATTACAGCAAATACTGTTCTAGAGTATTGGTTTGAAGTCTTGATCTGAAAACTACATTTCAATTTGCAATCCTAAAATGAAGTAGTTGTCTAAAATCTGTTTTCAATTTGAATTCTAAATATTGCTAAAGTTTCTCTAAAGGTTCTGTTTTTGTTGCTTAGCTCATCTACTGATAGAATTGTTTGAAATAAGTCTTGTTTGATCTGAAACTCTGAAATTCAATATCCAATTTGATTTATTTTGGTTCAGAACTGTAGCCTGTCTGAAATTTGAATCTGAACCAGTTCTGAATTTTATTTGTTCCTTGAAAATAGTTAGTGCTAAGTTTGATCTGAATACTGGTTCTAATTTCAAAATAGTGTGTGAATGAATTCATGATCAGTAGTAAAGTTATTTCATCTGGATTGAAGATACTTGTGCTGAAAATTGAAATTAATTATGTGATTCCTTCTGCTAGTTTAGTACTGAATTGTTTTGTGTTCTGAAAAACATGTATTGGCTCAACATTTCATTCAAACTTCAGTGAAATTCAGTGTGAGATGAATTCTTGACAAGGAATAGTGCTTGTGCAGTTTTTAGTCTTGCTACAGTATTTTCTGCACATAGTATTCCAAATCTATAATTCTGTTTTCAACAATTGAACTTCTGAGTATTTGCTGAGTTCTTAACTCTGTAGACTTATCATTTACCGACAAGCTCCTGTCGACCAACCAAGTGTCGATCTAGGAAGTCTGTTTCGGAGTTTCATCCACCGACAAGTTCAGATCGATTGTTCAAGTGATGATTTAGACAAAAAGTTGTTTGGAGTTGTTTTGTGTTCTGATTGTATACTATGATCTTCAAATTGAGTCTGTGATCTTTTGGAGGTGCGTTGGGTGATTTGGTTAGGCCATCACATTCGCGAGAAAGTGTCGAGGCGCCAATTCACCCCCCTCTAGTCACCATTCCGATCCCACAATTGTATCAGAGCAGGTTAGATCACCAGTTGACCTTAACCGATTTGTGATCCTTGTTTTGGCGACATGGAAAGGAACTCCAAGATCCAGATGTTTGATGGTCGAGATTATGCTTATTGGAAGATGCGCATGGAGTCTTTTTTGCTTAGCCAAGTGTTGGGGGAAAATACTCCATCTTCAGGGTTATTGCTGTAACAAGACCAAAGCAGGTGATTTAATCAAAGGTTTCCAGCATCTAACTCTGGAAGTATATTGGATCAAGTTCGAAGGATGGAGGTGAACTTTAGATCGGAGTATATCTTCGAACATTGACTCTTCCGAGAGCTTCTTCACCAGCTAGGATGGAAGACTTATCTTCTTTCTCATTAGATTAGTCTTTTATTGTTTTAGCCCTATTAAGGGTACCGAATAGTTTCCACTATGTCGGTTGTAACAGAGGGGTAAAAGGGTCTTTCCTTAATGTTTGGGCCTATAAATACCCCCCGTTTTACCCTGTAATGGGGATCGAAGACCAAGTTATTCAATACACATCTTCGAACTCTTTTGACCTATTATCCACTTTGGAGGCTTGAAATAGTTTACTTCCCAAACGCTTCGTTTGTCAGTTTCTAACCACTAGAAACCTGTTAGCGTAATCTTTTACACCAACAGTTGGCGCCGTCCGTGGGGAACCTAGTCCAAAAAACTTCATTCTCTACCAAGTTCTCAAACCATGCCTCCCAAGCGGAGTTCAGGTGGTAGTCCTACCCGGAGGTCCCCTCGGACCTCCGGAGCAAGATCTTCAAACACAGTTGAGGTCAGAGGACCTTCGACTCTTCCTCCACCTCAGACTCCGGTAGGGATTCCTCTTCCTCGAGCATACGGAGTTCCTCCCCCAACTCCATCCATACTTCGGCCAACCGGAGTTCCTCTTCCACCTCAAGTTCCCCTTCGAACTGATGCATACAGTTCTCAAGACCCAGAAGGTCCTTCCGGAGGAGATGAAGATGGTCTTGGTGATATGGCCGCTCAAATGGCCAATCTCCAAGCTGAAGTAGCAAGGTGGCAGCAAGAAGCCGCAGATAGGCTTCGTTCTCAGGCCACCCCAGTCATCCTTGAAGTGCCCGAAGACGACGAACTTCCTTATCCCGAAGCCCCGGAGAACGCTTCCTTCGACACTGAATCTCTGCTGCATCCTGAGTTGCAGAAAGTGCGCTTCGACCCTAAGTTCAAAACTTCGAAGCTTTGCAAATATTCCGGGAGATGAAGACCCTGTGGAGTTCTCCCGTTCTTATGCATTGGCAATTGAGGCCAGCGGGGGAGTACGAGACCCAATGGCCAAATGCTTTCCCCTAGCTCTTGAAGGAGTGGCACTGTGGTGGTTCTGATCCTTGAAGCCAGGGTCAATCAGAACCTGGGAGCAATTAAGGAATAAGTTCATAAGCAATTTTTAGGGTACCTTCGTACCCCCAATGTCAACAGGAAGTCTTTTCCAGGTGAAGCAACTCCCCGGAAGCAGATATCTTCTATTGCTAAGTTGATGTCTTATTTCGAAGAGTATGCAAGGTCAGAAGAGGGGTGGCTTCGGAGAACTGTCGCAACTCCGTCAATCATGCAAGAAGTCGAGCTGGAAGTGAAGACTTCAGCACAGTCGTAGGGGCCTAGCTTCCAAGCTCAGCATGACAGGCGTCAGGGGAAAAAGCATCCTCGTTCAGAAGTCCTGAACATTGCACCTTCGCAGAAATTTGCCCCGAGGACTTCGCAGCCTTCAGGAAGCAAGACCAGCGGCTGGAGGCCGCCAGGGAAGCCGGCTGGCAAAGCCCAGGCCTTCTTCTGTTGTGTTCATGGTGAGAATCGAAGTCACGCAACTGATGCGTGTAAGTCTATACTCGCTTTAAGAGGCGAGTACCTTGAAAGAACTTCGGGTCGAGGCACTACCGACCGAATTCCGACCGAGGTGCGTCCGGAGCCTGTTCAGGCTGTGGCGTGTATAGATAACTTCGACCCTGCAAGACGGCCTCCGGTGGTCAATGTTATGCCACCTCCGAAGCAGGAAGATGGTCAGGATTGAGGGAAAAGAGTAGTCCTTCCTATCTCCAGAGGAGGGACCCTCGGAAGTATGTCGAAGAGGCAGAGAAGATAATATGTCCGAGAAGTGGGACATATTGGAACTTCTTCGTCCGCAGCTGCTATGCCCGAATGGTCCCATGTGCCGATATCTTTTTCTGTAGATGATGCAGCTGGCATTAAGTTTCCACATGCAGACCCACTTGTCATCACTGCCAACATAGCAGGGACGGAGGTCCGGAGAGTACTGATCGACGGAGGGAGTTCAACGGATATTATCTTCGTCCAAGCTTTTGATCAACTCTGCATCTCCAGGAAGCATCTTCTCCCAGCAGCTCGTCCTTTGCAAGGCTTCACAGGACCCCCTCTTGATGCCCTCGGCCAAATAGGCCTAGAGGTTACTTTCGGAGAGGGGCTACTGGCCAGGATGGAGGAAGTAAATTTTAATGTTGTGGATGCCCCATATGCATACAATGTTATCTTCGGAAGGGGCATGTTGAATCAATTCGAAGCGGTGGCACATCATAATTATCTGTGTATGAAGATGCCCACACAAGCGGGAGTGCTCACTGTTTTTGGAGACCAGGCCACTACGCGAAGAGCGGAATATGGTCATGGCCCTCCTCTTGACCCGAGACAGGTGAACAGCGTGCAAGGCAACCTGGAGGAATTTTCTGCTTCAGGCGAACCTTCGACGAAGTCCTTCCCAAGGACAAGCCCTGAAGGGGAGATTATAACGAAGGTTATTGTCAAGGACGGCAAAGAATATTCACTTCAGTTTGGCAAGGACTTGCCTTCAGAAGTCGCTACTTTGATAGAAAAAGTAGTTGAAGAGAATTTAGATATCTTTGCTTGGTCCGATGAGGACATTACCGGAGTCAGTCGGTATATAAATGAGCATAGTTTACTGGTGAACCCGAGGTTCGGCCTGTCCGGCAAGGACTCCAGAAGCTATCTACGGAGAGGGCTATCCTTGCTAAAGATGAAGTGGAAATGTTGCTGAAGGCTGGGATTATCAGAGAGGTAGCTCATACGGAGTGGCTAGCCAACCCGGTCTTCGTTAGGAAGAAATCTTCCGGGAAATGGCGCATGTGTATTGACTTTACATCTTTGAATAAAGCATGCCCCCGTGACCCCTATCCCATGCCCCGAATTGATCAATTGGTTGACTCCACTGCTGGTTCGGAGTTATTAAGCTTCCTTGACGCATATTCCGGCTATCATCAAATATGGCTCAAGCACGAAGATGAAATCAAAACAAGCTTTGTAACTCCTTCGGGAGTCTTCTGCTATGTAAGAATGCCCTTTGGCTTAAGAAATGCCGGGGCAACCTTTTCGAGGTTAATTGCTAAGGCTCTAGGTCATCAAATAGGCCACAATGTAGAAGCTTATATGGATGACATTGTAATAAAGAGTGCTTTAAAGCACCAACATAGCCTAGACTTAGCAGAAACATTCAATAGCCTCCGTGCATGTGGGATCCGTCTTAACCCCGAAAAATGTATCTTCGGGACTCAGGCTAGAAAGTTGTTAGGGTATCTAGTTTCAAGCAGAGGGATCGAAGCTAGCCCCACTCAAATAACTGCGTTGCAAAGGATGGCTCCTCCGGAGAATTTAAAGCAAGTGCAAAAGCTGACTGGTCGTCTTGGAGCACTTAGCAGATTCTTGGCAAGGTCTGCGGAGAGAATTTTGCCCATTTTCAAAGCATTGAAGGGGTCCGAAGATTTTGCATGGACACCGGAGTGTCAAAAAAGCTTCGACGTTATTAAAAATTATCTCAGTAACCTCGCTACATTCACGGTGCCTGTTGCGGACAAAACCCTACTCCTTTACCTTGCGGCTACTGGCTCTGCTGTCAGTGCAGTCCTTGTTAGAGAGGTTGATTTCAATGGGAAGTTGGTACAAAATCTAGTTTATTTTGTATCTGAAGCATTGTCTGGAGCAAAAACAAGATATTCCGAGCTTGAGAAGTTCACCTATGCTCTGATAATGGCTTCGAGGAAGTTAAAGCATTATTTCTTGGCACATAATGTGATTGTACCAACTTCATATCCTTTGGGAGATATGCTCCGAAGTAAGGATTCCATAGGACGAATTGAGAAGTGGGCTGTTGAATTAGCACCCTTCGGCATCTCCTTTGTGGCAAGGACAGTAATTAAGTCACAAGTGTTGGCAGATTTTATGGTAGAATGGACTCCCCCTGCAGCACGGGCTCCGGAGAAGCCAAGCGAAGGAATTTGGACCATATACTCTGATGGAGCTTTCCAAGCATTCAGAGCAGGTGTCGGACCAGTAATAATTTCGCCTTTAGGGCAAAAGGAAATGTACTCTGCAAGACTCAACTTTAAGTCTACCAATAATACAGCGGAGTATGAAGGAATTTTGTTAGGACTTCGAAAGGTACGTGCTTTCGGGGCTACAAGAGTTGTTATTAAGACAGATTCTCAAATTGTAGCAGGGCACGTAGACAAGAGTTTTCAAGTTCGACATCCACAGCTTGCAAAATATTTGGAGGAGATCCGTAAGATTGAAGCAACCTTTAAAGGGATTTCCATTCGAAGTATACCCAAAGCTGAAAATGTGCAAGCTGATATCTTGGCAAAAGCTGCAACCGGAGCTATGGACATTCCAAAAGATGCTTTTTACGATGAACTCAGTACACCTTCGGTACCACAGATCCCTTCTGCGGAAGTCCTTTGCATTCCAAGTACAGATTGGCGAAGTTCAATTATGGAATTATTGCAAGGAGAATCAAGTTTGCCTGAAGGGCCACAACTTTTGAGGTTGAAGCTTAGAATTCGAAATTATCATATAATCAATGGTATTTTGTACAAGGTCGGAATATGTTCCCCTCTGCTCCGATGTATATCTCAAGCCGAAGGTCAAGAGAAATTCATGAAGGACCTTGCGGTAGCCATCTGGCCCCTCGAGCTTTGGTAGGAAAAACACTTCGCCAGGGGCTTTATTGGCCTACAATAGTAGCTGATGAGGAGAGCTTAGTCCGCACTTGCCAAGGTTGTCAATGGATGGGAAGAAGAAGTCATCGCCCGCCAACAACTCTTCAAGTCATTGCCCTAGTATGGCCCATGGCCAGATGGGGCATGGACCTTATTGGCCCCTTCCTAGTAGCAAAAGGAAATTTGAAATTCGCAGTGGTAGCAATTGAGTATTTTTCTAAGTGGGTCTAAGCAGAGCCCCTAACAGCTATCACTTCGAATAATGTACAAAAATTTTTCTGGAAAAATATCATATGCCGGTTCGGAGTGCCTCGGCAACTCACAATTGATAATGGGACACAATTTGATGCAGAGCCCTTCAGGAAGTTTTGTGAAGATCTTGGCATACAATTATGCTTCGCTGCAGTGCGACATCCTCAGTATAACGAAGCTGTTGAAAGAGCCAATGGTAATATCTTGTCAGGGCTGAATCGAAGAATAGTGGCATTGGCAAAAGGATTGTGGACCGAGGAGCTCCCGAAGATTCTATGGTCTATTAGGACCACTCAAACGAGGTCCACAGGTTTCACTCCTTTCAGACTATTATTCAGAGACGAAGCTATGACGCCAACGGAGCTTAAAGGAGGATCCCTTCGCAGCACCGAACCGGAAATAGAAGCAGAAAGGCAAACTTCGCTTGATTTAACAAAAGAAACAAGACCTCGCGTTGTCGCCAATTTATCAAAGTATCATCAGCAGACGAAGACTTGGTTTGACCCGAAGGTCAAGCTTAACGAGCTTAAGCCGGGTCATCTTGTTGTGCAAAGTGTTATAGCACCAGGGAAACTAGGGAATAAATGGGAAGGTCCATATATAATTCTCTGTTTAGGACGCCCTGGTTCTTTTAAGTTAGCTACTTTAGAAGGTGAAGAGTTAACGCATACATTGCATGCAGAGCACTTAAAGCGATAGTTCGCATAGGGACTCCTTGTAATCATTTGTAAACACCTTCTGAATTAATAAAGCTCATGGTTCAGATAATGCCTACCTCTCAAACACTTCCTACTTCTAGTGGACGCACTGGAAGAATGAAGTTGGCTGGGAGGGAAGTGTCATTAATTTGAACCAATTTTTCGGACTTCGAACCACTGGTTCGAAGCTTCCGACGAGGTGGGAAAGTCACTAAAAAATGGATTCCAAGCCACCAGCTTGAAAGCATCCGTAAAAAGAGTCGAAGGAGACCAAATAATGCGGATTCCAAGCTCCAGCTTGAAAGCATCCGTAAAAAGAGTCCAAAGAGACCACTGCGAATTCCAAACCACCGGTTTGATAGCATTCGCAAAAAGAGCCGAAGGAGGCCAAAACAAAACAGAGTTTGAGCTGATAAGCTTCGAATATCTGTGAAAAGAGTCCAAAGTGACCAATCGTTTGGGACATTAAAATGCCCGGAAAGTTTGTCCGAAGTGACTTCTTTCAAACAAAAGGTACTAAGCTACCAGTTTTATGACTCCAAGTAGTCAGACATTTTATAAGATTTAAATTGCTGAGGGGCTCCGAGCGTACAAAATTGTGCTCCTAAGTTTTTCTTTGCGCCTAACCATCTTCGAGTATAGTTCGAAGTTGCTTACGCCCAAAGAGGGGCTGGGAAGTAGGGAGACAATTTTAAAAATCAATATTTATTATTCGAACAAATTACAGTTACATCACAAAAAATCGGTGTCTATGCCGATAAGGAATCGAAGACCCCTTCGATCTCTAGAGTTACCACTAAACTCGGAACGACTAGTTCCAGAGCCGGAAGTTCTAACAACCTTGCGTTTAACTCTTCTACCTCCCTTCGAAGCTCTAAAATCTTTTTGTTCTTGTTGAAGTTCAGCCCAAGTTCGAAGTTGTTCGAGGCTCCTTTCCTAGCTTCGAAGTTCTTTAGGTTTTTTCCCTTGATCTTCAGCAATACCTTCGTCCTCGGACCACGCAATGTCTTCAGAAGACGAAGTTTCCAAGTTAACCTATTTTTCTTCCTCTTTAATATAAGATAATATATCTTTACATATTTTGGGCGCAATTGCACCGGAGCTATCTCGAGGAATCAAAAATCGAGGTCGTTTATGAAGTTTTAAAAGATCGAAGGTAGCCCATAGCAGGCGGAGTTCTTCGGTAACATTTAACACTTCGACATCATCCATACGGGGTTGAGAAGCCTAAAAACATGATAAGTAAATTTTCATTCATAATGTATGAAAGCATGATTTTTTACATAGTCAGGACCCTAAAACAAAGCTAGACCTGCGGGTTCGGTGGAGGCCGACTGCTCGAGGCTTGAGACCGAGCTTGCTTCTGGCGATGCCCTTCATCGATCCAAGCCTTGATCACAGTGCGACCTTCGGATCTCCAAGAAGCTTGGAAGGCTTGCCAAGCTGCGGCCACGTCTTCAGAAGGATTAAGAAGTTGGTTCTCATCGAAGGTAATGGGAGCCGCCCCCGAGTCTGGCGTTATCGATAGCCCTAGATCTTCGTAGTAGCGAAGTACTCCGAGAGCAGCCACTTGGCCGGAGATTTCTCCATACCAAATGCCTGTTGTCTTCATCATCTTCGCAGCTCCTTGGATCATCTTTAACCGTCGCAGCAGGGGGACGTTGTCACTCGAAGGTAGTTTCCAATGGGTACCGAAGTACTCCAGAACACCTAAGAGATTGTTCATGACCTCCGCAGCTACCTTTTCCTACTTCACCTTATCTTCGATCAAAGCATCCCTTGCTGAAGTCATTTCATCTACCACGGCAAAGAGCCTAGCTACCTCCATAGCCAAAGAACTCTTCTGGCTAAGCAAGTTGCTAGCTTCCACCATAGCCTTAGCCTTTTCTTCTTGGAGCTTAACTAGCTCAGCCCCCGCCGTAGCGTGCGCCGCCCGCATTTTTTCTACTTCGGCTCGAAGCACAATTTGTTCGGCTTCGAGCTTTTTATTCGCAGCCTCCAGGTTTTGCCTGGCCCTCCTCTCCGCTGAAACCATTTCATCCAAGAGGGAAACTCGAACTTCGGAGACGTTAAGACTCCTCTGAAGAGCAGTAACCTTCTCCTGAAGATGAAGGCCTCCACGCTCGTTTGAGACAGCTGCAGCTCGAGCCCAAACTATTTGCTGCGAAGAAAAAAACAAGGTGAGAAATTATTTGTAAGTTCAAATTAATCTTGTTTTGCAGATACTTCGTGCCTGGTACGTTGCCCGTTCCAAGGCGGCATTGAGCTCCGAGCCCTCAACTTCGCTAAGGATGGCCACTAGGTCCGTCTCCCCAATTTCGCGGTTAGCTCGATCCAAAGGCTCGAGCAGGGTCCGAAGTCCGGTCCTTCACTCCAGGAAAGGAGATAGGAGGGGGAGCATAGACAGGGCCCTCTGATCATCTTCATTCGGCGAGGGGTCGGAGTGCTGTGCTGCGTCTTCGGAGATCTCGGTAGATTGGCCCCCCTCCGTAGATTTACCTTCGTCTGTTGATTCAGATGGAGTTAATCCTGAATTTGGAGCAGGAAAGGGGTCCATTTTGCCTTTACCTTTTCCAGGCCCCATCTGCACAACTTCTGGAATTGGCCCCGGAGATGTTGAGGCCCCCGGAGCCATATCTTCGGGAGGAGCCACTTCCATAGGAGCGGACCCTGCTAAGACAAAGGTATTATATATTGCATAATTTTGCAGGGAAAACGAACAAAGGGTTCATGCGAAGTTTACCTCCAAAGTCCTGTCGGCGGGTGAGTACGGGGCTGCTCGGAGAGTCAAAGGCTACCTCGAAGTCTTCATCCGATTCGAAGCCTAGAACCGAAGGGTTGGCTGTTGAAGCCTCTCTTGGAGCTACAGCCATCACTTCGTCCGGAATCGAAGCTGGCTCAGCAGCAACTTCGACTCTGCCTTCAGTCATAGGGGCCTCTTCACGCGGCAAGTCTGGCTGGACAGCCGAAGTCCCAGCTTGACCGGAGCTACTCGGAACATCTGGCGCGTTTGCGATGTCACCAGTGTTTGCATCCACCAGGGTTCCATCCTCGTCGATCAGGTCAATGAGGATTCTACCCTCATCCTCAGAGGAATCGGTGACCGAAGCCACCGGACTTGAAGGCGCCACTTTCTTTGGCTTTCGGGCTACCTTTTTTGCCGGAGTCTTAACAGGAGCTGAAGTTCCGTCTTCCGCCTTCCTTTTCTCCGGCCCTTGCTCAGAAGGTACCCAGTCTGGAAGAGAAAGGGGAGCAACTCTGAGTACACCCCATACTCGGTTAAGCCGCTCCCAATTACCTACTAGCTTCGTTCTCCACTCCTTCTCAATCGGAGTGGGAACTCCCAGAATCTTCTCCGAAGCTCGAACAATTTGCTCCGAAGTCATGGGGGCTTGAGAAGCTGAAAGATAAGTTGGTGTTAGTCATTTCATCAAACATATACATATAAAACATGTTGTTTTCGAAGCTACCTGTAGGGCTTGAGTTCAAAGAGAGTTTTCGGAGTCCACCTTCTGGATCCTCTTCGAAGGTGATAGGCCAGTTGGCCATCAGAGGAGGAATTTGGAGTCCGATGAACTCCTCCGCTAAGTCCCGCATGCTCATGCGGCGACTGATCCTTTCAAGCAAGCTGAGGTGAGCTTCGAGCTGGCCGGGATCTGGGTGAACTTGGGCTTCCCTTCGGAAGGTTATGTCCTGCAGAGGTTCGGGCAGACGACTACTTGCCCCAGCTTCGGCGTAGAACCACCAGAAGATCCAATCTATGTACCATCTGGCATTGATGGCCTTTGCTGGAAATCTTAGCTAAAATTCATCTCGAAGTCGGAAGTTGATGCTGCCGAAGGCTACCACGATCTTCTCTCCTCCGGAGCCTAGGTAAGTCTTCGGTTGGCATGATGCTCTTTGCAGTGCAGCGAAAATCTCCGCTCTACCTTCGCAGCCCTCAGCTCGTAGAGCCCATTCAAAGATGGACAAGCGGGCTATTGCGTTCGGAGATAATTGGGGAAGAATAACGTGAAATAAATCCAGTACCTTCGATACGAAGTCGACTGCCGAAAGTCCTAATCCTGCTTCGAAGAAATCTTCGAAAACTACAATTTCTCCAGGCCTCGGTGAAGGGATGGCCTCCTTTCCAGGTTTCCGGATTATAACCTCCGAGCTAATTTTCCCCTCCACTGCTGCTGCGATAGACTCCCTTTTGCAGGTAGATGGCCCCAGCTGGTACGACTGGTCCGAATACTTTGAGGATGCAGGGAGGAGATCGTGAGGACCGACATTTTGGGGATTCCTTGCTGGCGCCGCCACTGGTGTTGCTACTACTGCCGTCGGAGCCACCGCAACTGAAGGCGCTGCCGCTCCCGCTGCCACTGCCACGGCCGCAGCCTGCTGCCGGGCTAGGGCCGAAGCCGCCCGAGGGACCTTGAAGCTTGTCTTCGCCATGTAGTCGCACTGATTGCACAAAAGCGGTGAGAAGGGTATTCGAGAAGGGTTTGGGTCCTCTATTTATAGCCCAGGCCCACGATTTTTTATCATTTACATTTGTCGTTTCGTATTCTTAACCGTTACCCCTTGCGAAGTTCCGCTGGAAGGAAAAAGCCAACGACTATTTCTTCTAAGTCTAAAAAAGCTTTCGAGATCCTTAAGTTAATTCCAAGATAGTTCGAATGTAACTTTTTTAGAAGTCAATTTGAAGTTTTGAATCTCCACATATTTCGGGGGTTGATTAAATTCGTTAACCCCTACGCATGATTATTTTTCTTGCGTATACTGCTGTCCTAACGTTACAGATCTAGCGGAGAAGCGTATTCGAGGGGCTACTGTTGGGGGAAAATACTCCATCTTCAGGGTTATTGCTGTAACAAGACCAAAGCAGGTGATTTAATCAAAGGTTTCCAGCATCTAACTCTGGAAGTATATTGGATCAAGTTCGAAGGATGAAGGCGAACATTAGTTCGGAGTATATCTTCGAACATTGACTCTTCCGAGAGCTTCTTCACCAGCTTGGATGGAAGACTTATCTTCTTTCTCATTAGATTAGTCTTTTACCATTTTAGCCCTATTAAGGGTACCGAATAGTTTCCACTATGTCGGTTGTAACAGAGGGGTAAAAGGGTCTTTTCTTAATGTTTGGGCCTATACATACCCCCCATTTTACCCTGTAATGGGGATCGAAGACCAAGTTATTCAATACACATCTTCGAACTCTTTTGAGCTATCATCCACTTCGGAGGCTTGAAATAGTTTACTTCACAAACGCTTCGTTTGTCAGTTTCTAACCACTAGAAACCTGTTAGCGTAATCTTTTACGCCAACACCAAGGAAGTGCGATTTGGGACATTGTTGCATCCCAATATGTGATTCCTTAAACTCGTACCTCAAAGACTGAGAAGGCACAATATGAATGTAATAGCAAGGCTAGAAACATTCTTTTTATCAGTCTGAGTCGCAACGAGTTTTACATGGTCCAGCACCTTTGGATTGCACGAGAAATCTGGATGACCTTGAGTACTTTTCACGAGGGCACATCGCAGATTAAGGCTAGGAGGCAGAGCATGTATAATCAAGAATACCAAATGTTCGTGCAAGGCCCACGCGAATCTGTTGATGCCATGTTTGTGCACTTTTATGGGATTGTCAGTAATTTGCGCGCCACTAGGACTTTGGCTTACTCTGACCATGATAGGGCGATCAAACTTCTCTATGCTCTTGATCATATCATATGGGAGGTGAAGATCTCCAGTATTGAAGAGTCAGCAAGCTTTGACACTGTGACTTGCAACGAACTCTTCAGTAAGCTTAAGTCCACCGAGATAGCCAAGGCATCTCGACCGGGAGCTGGAAAATCCTTATTGCCTTCGATTGCTTTGTGTTCCAGCCCTGGCAATGACAGAGCTGGAAAAAGTTCACTAGGTTCTACAATGAGAGAAGAGATCAAAGAAGAGGAGGCTTTCGAGGATGTTTTGAGTGCGGTGATCTTGATCATATTAAAGCAAATTGCCCAAAACTGAATTCAAAGAATGAACATGAACTCAAACACCAGAAAAGAGACAAAAAAATCCTTCTTCACAGGCAAAACAGGAAAAGTGGCAAAAAGGATGGCTAGAGATTTTGTGGCTGCACTCAGCGACATTGACAATACCTCGAGTGAAGAGCCAAGCTCTGATGAAGAAGAATTTTACAAGAGTGAAGAAAAGAAGGAAAAGACGAAGGACTTCAACGGTCTTTGCTTCGTGACCAATGACAAGTACAACAGCGATGAGCCTGACTCATCTGAGGTTAGTCTATCACATGACCAATTACTTGTTCAAAATGATGAATTACATGATGCAATTATTTCACAAGATAGACTGCTTAAACATGCTGCTAAAGAACGAAAAGAACTAAAGCTTAAAATTGAATCACTTTCTACTGAACTTGCTTTGTTGAAGTCTGAGTCTGAAATTGCTGAATGTGAGTCTTGTCTTATCGTTATGGATGAACTTGCTCAGTTGTGTCTGATACATGCTCAAAACAGTGAAAAACTTGAAAATGTTCAGAAGCAACTTTTGGTGGAGTCTAGTCCTTGTGCCATCGATGAATGTTTAAATTGCACTTTACTGATTAAAAGCGTTAGTTTGAGAGATAAGCATATCGATGAGCTTAAGGCTAGATTGGAGAGTGCTGAGTGTTCTAAGGATGTGTAGCCAGCGTGTCCCACCTGCGTCACCCTTAAGGACCAACTCAGCTTTGCGAGAGAGCAAGTAGAAAAACTAAAGTGTGAGAATGATTATCTGCTTTCCATGGTAGACAAGTGCACGGAAGGGAAAGGGAAAATGGATTTGCTTTTGGACAAAACAAAAATGTGCGCTAACAGGGCAGGGTTAGCTCTTTTGTTAGGTTATGAGAGGACTTCATCTAATACCCCAAGCCAAACTGTGTTCACTCTACCTACTACCCTTGAGAAAGAGAGAGCCCAGTTAGACACACCTCAAAAAGCCGAAAATCCTACCCAAACCAAAAAGATAATCATTTCTTCACTCAAGATAGACTCCAAGAAAAAACCTAGGAAAACTATGAGGTTCGCACCAGAAACCTATAAACCTACACCCAAGAAAGTTTTTCATTGCACTTATTGTCATCGTGTAGGTCATTTGATTGGTTTTTGCTATTGACTCATGAAAGATGAACGTCGTGCTCATGCTTTGAACTTTCATGATTATTCTTCACTTGATTTGAATGATTGTGGCTATCATTCTTTCTCTAACTTTGAGGCTCCGCATGGGTTTGTGAGTGAGTTTGCCCCTCGTGGTGTACACCATGTTTCATATGGTGATAGATCACGTGTAAGAGGCTTTGATGCTCGACAGGTTGGGAGACCTCGTCGATTTCTAGGTTCGCGCTTTATTATCATGGCTTATCTCCTGTGCATGGTCAGTCTACTACTTTGCCTGGATCTCGTGTTTTGTGATGCTGGATTCCAAAACAATTTTTAACTCACCCTCTCACTGAGCATCCGAGAGATACTAGCATGTTTTGAGGGGGAGCTGTGTAGCATTGCATGAGCTTCTGTCATATGATTAATTGCTTTTACAAGTGCATGCTTTGTAATTCCTTTGATCTATTGTCTTTAATACTGTTGACTACTTGGCATGTCTTAATCTGATAGTTGTCATGAGCATGGTTTTTTTGTGAAAATTTGAAAATGATCACTTCTTGGTCTAGAAACTAGCTTGAATGGGTTGAGTGCTTTTGCTAGCTTTTTCACACGTGATAGCTAGGTCCTTTCTATCTTGGATGCTAATACACAACTTGATTTCATCAAAAATGAAAGAAATGAAAATTAAAATGAAAAATGAATAAAAATGAAAATGAATGACATTCATGATGTTGTATTCTGAAATTGAAAAGATCCAGGTGGGTTTGCTTTGTCGCACTACTTTGTTCTACACGGCTTGCCATAGCACTTTGGTATGAACCGGGACATTGAAGTGTATACCGAGATCAATGCTTTAAGCTTCCGATGGTATTTTGCTTGACCTAGGCTTGGCTTGGTCGGTTAGCATAAGGTTGACATGCAAATAACCCTTGGCACAAAAATGAAAAGTTGAAATTCATTGCATATCATGTTTGCTGAAGCACCTTGAAGTGGGATACGCTTATCTAGTGTGTACATGTTTAGCTTTCGCATCTCATGCCTTGACATGTCTAGTATACTAGTCTAAGTGGTGATGCTTTTATTTGCTAAAGTCTAAAAATGCTTGCTCATGCCTTTTGTTTAGATGATATACATATGAGGATGTCTTTCAGTACTTTTAGATGATATTCAAGGTGAATGCTTGTTTGTACTGTAATTGCGGCTGCTCATGTTTCAGAAGCTCACATCTATGCTTTACCCTCTTTCCCTTCTTTGCATCTTTTTATCTCCTTGATGTCTGCATTGTCAAAGGAGGGAGAAATGATCTACATGATGCTTTGGTTTTTGGATTGCTTGGTTAAGGGGGAGTTGGCTTTCATGTTGAAATGTTTTGCTTTGCATGTTGCATCTAGATGTTTTTGCGCTTTTGCTTTGCCTTGCATAAGGTTTTTGCCCAAGCAGGGAGATCTTTTACTAAGTGAAATAATTTTCTCTTTTATGAATTTTTATGGTCACTTGTGCGCGTAACTTGCAATCCTCATCATGTCTTTGCTTTGGGGTTGTCAATGCACTCATCAAGGGGGAGATTGAGAAAACCAAGGGTGGTTTCGGTCTGGATGATGATTGATTGACAAGGATGAGCGTCTGAGCGGTTGAGTGGTTTCAGTGCATCGAGGGTTTCGATGTGAGATGGAGGTTTGGGTGCTGAGGGTTTTGGCGATGCGCCGCATTCTTGTTTTGGCTTGTCTTGTTTGTGCAGGGAGGAGATTCTGACCAATTGTCAACGGCGGGTGATTGAGGGTCGAGCAGGGAGCTTGATGCCGGAGGATCAGGGAGGCCGGACGAAGTTGGAGAAGATCTCAAGAGTGCACGAAGAGACGAGGCGAGACTTGGACGGACAGCTGACAGCGACGGCGTGATGACCGGGTTTGCTAGAGGGAGGCAAGGACAATCATTCAGGCGGCTCGAGGGGATTTAGAGCAGAAGTGACTTGCTGGCGCTCGGAGTCGTGAAGCGGTGTCACGAGTCGAAGGGTTGCGAGGCTTTGTCAGTTTTTGCTGAAAACCGTCGAAACGTTTAATGTTTTGTTAATTCAATAAATAGGTGTCTAGTTTTAGTTTAAATTTTCAGTTTTAAGTGTAACCTCTTGGTATAATTTTTAGAGTTGTTCTACTCTGAAATTATATTAAAAGGAGAGTCATTTTGTAATTTTACTTTTAGGTTTTATAGGGTAATTTTCAGAATTGTTAATTCTGAAATTACTAAGGGTCTATGTGTAAAATGGGGGCTTCTAGAACATGAGTTGGTAGGATATTATCCCCCAAGTTGGCTGAACCATTGTAGAGCTTTTGCGACAAATTTTTCAATGAAAATAGCTAAGAAAACCTGAGTTTGAAAGAGTTTTGGACGAGGAACAGTGCTGCAAGGATTTTTCGGATCTGACACTAAAATCAGCAATACTGTTCACTGTAATTCCTGATTCCAGTGCAGAACTTGGTCTAGATGTCCAAGTAACTTTTGTTTTGCATGAATTGAATGATCCATTTTCGAAAGTTGCAAAGGATTTCTGTGATTTCTTCATATTTCTTTTGCTGGTCAAAAGAGGCACCACAGTACTGAAAACTGATTCTTGAAAAGTGGTTTAGTTTTTGGTTTTGCTCCCCACATGTTTGATGAAATGTTTCATCAGGTTTATGGCTGATCATTGAAGTGTTTCTTGAGTGATTACTTGGTAGAAGGTAGATCAAGCATTTTTGCTAGAAAAATTCAGAAATATATATGTGCTGAGATCTCTTTACCTTCTTGAAATTTTACTTTTCTGAAACATGTTCATCATTTCAACTAATTTGTGATGATGGAGCTCTTCTCTTGATTACTCATCTGAAATCATTGTTCATGATCCGTGAACACTATTCATCATCAAGGTTGGTCTTGCTTCATACCATTTCTGCCATGACAAAGTTGTTCATTACTATTGTGAACCATTGACTACCTGAACTGAGTTTCTTCAGGTTTGTTTGCTATACTATTCTGCTGATACAAATTTGCTAGATGAGCTACAGTCAAGTTGTTTTCTGAAAACACATGATTGACAGATTAGATTATGTGAACCATTTTTGTTTGCTGCTGTTGAGAACAGACTTCGCCTTGCTTGTTCTTGAACATCCACTTGGTGCCTATCACTACTACAAACTGTCACTGTAGTGGCGTTGGGCAAAACCACTGTAGTGGCGGGCCATTAGATGCCCGCCACTAGAGTTGCTGGTGCTGACGGCAGCACCAGCGCCCGCCACTATTGCTGGTAAAGTAGTGGCGGTCCGTGATGACGTCAGCCCGGACCGCCACTAATGTACCAATAGCAGTGGCGGGCGCTGGTGCTGCCCGCCGCTGCTAAGATGACCGCCACTAAAGTAATGATGACATCACTTGCGACCGCCACTACTATTCTAGCTATAAATGCGCAGCGTCTTCCTCCCCGAGCTCTACTGGAGTTCGCATTCAATTTTGTCCGTACAATGGCGACAAAAATCTAGATAAAGAGGGGGGAGGCTTTGTTTTCGTTAGTTTTGAAGGATTTCATTCTAGGAGGTAAATCCATGCCGAATCTCACATTTATTTGTATTTAATCATGTATACAATGAGTTATTAGCGTTTTTCTAATTTAGGGTTTGTGAATAGAAATTTTCAAATAATCTTCCATTTACGGTGTTACCTTCTCCCAAATGAACAAATATGACCCTCCTCACAATTATTCATCACTTGTATATTGATTTACGTCATTTTAATCTCTTTTTTAATTTGATTTATGATTATAGATCTAGAGTTATGTTGTTTGGAGAGAGAGAAACCAATATAGTTAATTTATTTAATAATTTTTTCTGCTTAATAAGTAGTTTTAATTAAAGCATTGAGGATTTTTAATTAATGTTGTTATGAGCGATAATAAATCAATATATTTTCAATTTGTAAATTACTAAAATTAACAATAATGATTTTATTAATATTTTTTCAAATAATATATGTTTTAGATGGAGCACAGGTCCTGGATGTACTCGTCCAACGACGGAGATGTGGTGGCATATTTTAACAGAGTAACTGAATTTACTGAAGCTGCCGCACAATATGCTTCCCGTCAGAGTGAAGAGGCAATATATTGTCCTTGTAAAGTTTGTAAAAACGAAGCGATGTATCCGTGTTCTGATCGTGAAACCATACGATTTCACTTGTTGAAAAATGGTTTCGTGAAGAACTATTATATATGGACGAAACACGGTGAGATGGGCCAAAATCCTCCTGAAGATTCTGATGTGCCGCAAGATGCTCATCAACATAGAAGAGGTTGTGATCATACATCCGACATAACACATGATGATGTTGATCAACATGATGATGATGACGCCTTTGATGTGGAGGAACTGATGCGAAATGTTGCGCCTGAGGTGTTGTTGCAGAGAACTACAACCAAAGGATACGATAACTTGAAGCACTTGACAAAGCATCAAAAAACCTTCTTTACGAGGAACGCCATGGATGCGATAAGCAGTATACTGTGTTGTACACAATTCTTGAGCTTATGAAACTGAAGGCCAGCAATGGATGGTCTGACACCAGTTTTTCAGATCTTTTACAACTCCTAAAAAAGGTTTTGCCAAAACCCAATTGTTTACCATCTGATACGTACCAAGCAAAGAAGATGATTTGTCCGTTGACTTTGGGCGTTCAGAAGATTCATGCATGCCCGAACCACTGTATCCTATATCGAAAAGAGTATGGATTGTTAGAGAGATGTCCGCAGTGCAACGCGAGTCGATACAAACGTCCAAATGACTGTGTGGAGGACTACAATGACCACCAGAAGAAGAATAATAAGAGGTTGCAGAAGAGGAATAAAAATGTTATTGAAGACCATCCTGGAAAAAAGATGGAGAGGAAAGTTCCGGCCTTAGTAATGTGGTACCTACCGGTGATTGATCGCTTGAAACGTATGTTCTCTAATCCTAGAGATGCTGAACTATTAATCTGGCATTTCGCTGGGCGAAAGAAGGACGGAAAACTTCGGCACCCTGCGGATGCTAGGCAGTGGAAATCATTTGACTTGGCCCATCCAGATTTCTCGGACGATCCTAGAAATATCAGGATGGGACTTAGCACGGATGGAATGAATCCCTTCGGTGAGATGAGGAACCCACATAGTACGTGGCTAGTCTTTCTATGCTTGTTCAACATTCCATCATGGTTGTGCCATAAAAGAAAATACCTTATGCTCACTACTCTAATTTCTGGTCCAAAACAACCTGGCAATGACATTGATATCTTTCTAGAACCTTTGATGGAGGATATGAAACGTCTATGGGAACATGGTGTCTGTGTGTGGGATGAGCACAAGAAAGAGCACTTCAATCTAAGAGCCATAATCTTTTGCAGCATAGCTGACAACCCAGGACGCATGTCCCTAACAGGACAGGTTAAAGGAAAGACAGCATGTGTAGTGTTTGTGGACCAGACAGAATCTATGCATCTTCCATCATTCGTTAAGACGATATATATGCGACACCGCAGATTTTTACCAAAAAACCACAAATATCGAAGAAATAGGAACCATTTCGACGGTACAATCGAGCTTGGACAGCCTCCACGAAATCGAGATGGCAAATTTCTATTCGAAATGGTAAAGAATATCAAAGTTGTTTTCGGAAAGAAGAGGAAGAAATCTGAAAAAATTTCAAAGGACGCTCCATTTAAAAAGCAGTCGATCTTCTTTAGATATTTGCCCTATTGGAAGGAGTTGGAGATTGGTCATGCTATCGATACAATGCACGTTGAGAAGAATGTCTTCGAAAGCACTATCGGTATTTTGTTAGACATACCGGGCAAATCAAAGATGGACTCAAAGTACGAAGGGACCTTCAAACTCTCGGAATTAGACCCGAGCTTCACCCACAGGAAAGGGCCAATGGAAAATTTTTCCTTCCGGCTTCTAGCTATAACCTCACAAATGACGAGGAAAAGATCAATCTGCAGGTGTCTACATGGAATTAGAGTTCCAACAGGATTCTCAACGAATATAAAGAATATTGTCTCCGTAGCAGATTTGAGGATGAGCGGCTACAACACTCATGATTGTCATGTTATGCTTGGGCTATTCCTCGCCATCGCAGTAAGAGGAGTCAAACATTCATTTCTGAAGATGGTGATAACACGCATGTGTCACTTCTTCAATGTCATATCAAAGAAGGTGATCGACACTGAAGAGTTAAATGAATTACGTAAACAAATGAGGGAGACTATGTGTCAGCTTGAGATGTGCTTTCCTCCTTCATATTTTGATATTATGGAGCACTATATGATACATATAGCAGACCAAATCTTTGTTCTCGGTCCAACGTACCTGCACAATATGTATGCGTACGAGCGTCTAATGGTTATCTTCAAGGGTTACGTACGAAATCGTGCTTATCCAGAGGGTTCCATGATAGAGGGCTACACGACTGAGGAAGTCATTGAGTGCTATGCAGATTACATAAGATATGGAAGACCAATAGGAGTTCTCGTGTCGCGGCACCATGGAAGACTCACCGGTAAAGGAACTAAAGGCAGGAAAATCATACGAGACAATAGTTATCAAAGAATAAGAGAATCACATTACAGTGTAATGCATCAGTTGGCGATTATGAGACCATATGTGAACAACACCTACAAGAGCTTCGTGAAAAGAATGAAGATCACGATGAACAATGGATTATGAAAGAACACAAAATCTATTTCACATCATGGCTGAGGGATCTAAACCTTTCGATCGGAGAAACCGACGAAGAGATGATGATAAATAAATTGTCTTACGGTCCATTGAGCATGGTTAAAACATGGCAAGCGTATGACATCAATGGTTTCACATTCTATACCAAAGCAAAGGATCAAAGGAGTCAGCGCCAAAATAGTGGTGTCAGAGGAGAAGCAGAAGATAGCACTGGACAAAAGAATGCTTACTATGGATACATCGAAGAAATATGGGAACTTAACTACGGGAACTCTATAGAAATCCCTGTATTTAAGTGTCAGTGGGTGAGACATCCAGAAGGTGTGGAGGTGGATGATTACGGGTTTACGATAGTTGACCTTAATAAGGTGGCTTATAAAGATGACCCTTGGATACTCGCTCAATCCGTGGCACAAGTATTTTACATACTTGATCCTAAAGATGAGAAAAAATACATCGTTGCTCCAGGAAAACAAAGAATTGTTGGAGTTGATGGAGTCGAAGACGAAGAAGAATACAATCAGTTTGATGAGGTGCCATTTTTCGTTGACATATCAAGGATCAATGTGGTTGAAGCAAAACTGTCATTTGGCAGTGTGATTCCTTATCTACGCACCAATGGCGATGGAAAATTAGTTCAAGGCTAGATCATTTATGTTTAGTTGTAAAATCAATTATGTCATTTATTATTAAAACATTTTCAAGATCAAATGAGGATTGAGTGTTGTGAATTATTTCATGTCTTGTAGTTCAAATTGAACTTTTTTTGACTTTGATCATAAAAACACACTTAATGAAATAAAAACAGTAAACTAAGGGAGAAAAAGTAAAGTGAGGCAGAATAATACCAATTTTTTAAATTTGATAAGTTATGATGTATTTTTATTGTTAAAAAAATCAAGTTCAAACTAGAATTTAATTATGAATAAAAAGTCATGAAAATTAGAATAGAAATGTAAAAAATGTTTGGATGCTAGCAGCAAGGTTCGAACCTCAAACCGCCTGCAGGCAGCAAGGTTCGAACCTCGAACCGCATGGCACCAAAGCAACCCCCCGCACCACTGCGCTACTAAGTCTTTCTCGACTTGAGTGGCAACGTATGCTAGATAACCCCACCAACGGCGGATTAGTAGTGGCGGGCATGATGACGTCACCAGACCGCCACCGCTATCCTTTTAGTAGTGGCGGGCATGCTGACGTCATCATGCCCGCCAACTACTAGACACCTATATATACTTTCCACTCCCGCCGTCCGAAAACCTAGTTTCATTTTCTAAACCCTAAACTCGCCCCCCTCCTCCCGTCGCCGCCCGCCGACGTCCCGGAGCACGTCGCCGCTGCCCTCCGCCCGTCGCCCGCCTTCCTCGGAGCCGTCGGCGCGCCGTCGTCGCGCCATCCAGTCGATCAGTAAATAATTATTAACTACTTTGGTCTTATTTTATTCGAGCTTAGGTTAAAATGAGGAGGATTGTATTAATTTATGCGTGGTAAATAATTAGTATAATATTACTAGTAGAATGCACTATAACATAATGTTTTTTAATCTACTGTAAAAAATTTCCACTATAACAATAATTTTTTTAATGTATTATAAAAAATTTCTGAGAAAACAAAT